>CAMOHE010000085.1:25152-35159 GCA_946598075.1 Artocarpus hirsutus
TTTGTAAGACAGCGAGTGAAAAAGAAACGGGCATTGTGGGTGTAAACGGGAAAGGAATATAACGTAAGGATCAGAGCAGATCACGTTTATGCGATGAGAATTTTTTAAAGCCCCCACGTCTTTGCATTCTGTTTTGGCCATTCGGCCCTTAGTTCTTTTTTTTTTTTTTTTCTTTTTTTAGTTGAAAAAAAAAATTTTTCAAAAACGATTTGTTTGCGTCAATACCAGCAAAAGAACGATTCTGATGGTTACACGATTCTGATGGTTACCCTCCATTCTTCTGTTATTTCATTGGTTCTTGTTTCTTTTCTTTTTTTTTTTTTCCCAGCTGGACAATATCTTGTTAGGTAGTTAACACCAAAGTCTCTTGGTAAATAAGTTGCTAATTTTTAATTGAGTAATATATTCCATTGAGAAATACTCTAATTAAAAAAATACTTCTTCAAAAAAATAAATAAAAAGGTTGCTCTACCAAGTAGATTAATTTTGTTTAGCCTTTTTCAGTACAAATATATTTAATCAATCACTTGAGATGTACAATAATGTAATATTTGATGGGCAACTTTTAAAATTTATTTTTAAAATTATAATCCTCTACTACTTACTTCTTAATTTGAAGCTTGTTTTGGAATGGCTTGAAAAAAAATAAATTTCACCGCTACCCATGAATTATTTTAATTTGTTGGTAAGTTGAATGCTCTGTTAGGATTTTCTCTCTTTTTTCTTCTTGTGTTGTTTTGTAAGAGAATTCCACAGGTCAGAGTCTAACTATAACGTCTCGAAATTAATTAAGTATTATTAGTGTATAAAATGCTAAATAATTATGCCATGATGTATTTTGAAACTTAATTTGACTATTTTGTGATATGTCTAAATTAATGTTATTTCTAATTATTTTTAATTATTTTAATCACTCTTAATTATTTTTATTTGTTATTTTAAATTCTGAAACAAAACAATTTGTCAAATACCAAACATATCCCTTTTTTGCAAAACTGTAAGTGACACAAAGTTTTCACATAGCAAAACCACCCCCACACTCCCTCTTTATTTATTTCTTCTCTCCCTCTCTCTTTCACTCACTCTCCTTCTCTCTCTCAACTATCTTTCTCTCTTTCTCTCCCTCTCACTCGCTGCCCCTTTCTCCTCTCTCTCTTGATTCAAAATTTTGAGCTCAAGTCTTGCTCCTCAGCTAGATTGAAAGCTTAGGAACGTGATTTAGTATCCACAAACTCGGTTTCAAGATTAAACTCAAGTTAGTTTGAATTATTTTCAAGTTTCAAACCTTTTCTTTAAACTTTCCATTTCTTTAAAATGTTGTAATCCAAACTCATTTAAGCTTAGGAAACCCTTAATTTAAGTTAGTAAGACTCAAATCATATAGAATCTAGGCTTGATTTTATGGAAAATAGATTTGAATTAAGTTTTTCTATTTTTTCATTTTCGGATTTGATTTTAATTTTCTATGTAAATCTTGTTTAAGGTTGTTTTAAAGTGTTCTATTACGTTTTTCTATCATGTATGAATGTTTTCTATGCCTGGAAACTAAGAAAATAAGTTGGAAATGAATATTTGAGCTCGAAGAGGCTGAACCTTGAATATGGAACTTTCTAGATTTTTCCAGAGGTCGGATTCATATCATCAGCAGGCCAGACTCATAGCGGGTTCGGCAGGCCAAACTCAATGGTCCGGCAAGCCAGACTAGGGGAACCGACAAGCTGACTGGGCTTACAAAAATTTGTTGTTTTTCACTCGTTTTTCCTATTTTAAACTTAGATTGAGATTTTAACCTTATAATATGATTTTATATACATAAATGGCACACTAGGATACTATGAGATAGCTTAGTAGTGTAAAATACCCTAAGTTAGATATTGATGAATCTAGTTTATATTTAAGGTTGTTCGTGGTTCCGTGGAGCTAACGTATAGCGAAGCAGGACTACGGTGTTGAGTTGTGGTGCCAGATATTGAGGTAGGACATCTACTCTTTTTTTGGTAGCCATAATTTTAAATGGTTTTGGCCTTAAAATGATTTCTTTTAAAATGTTTTCAATGAATGATTGAAAAAGATTTTTATCAGTTGTTTTCATAAACAGTAGAATGAGGTGTCTTTCATAATGAACCGCATAATGAATTTGAATAAATACATTTGGTAAAATGAGATTTTAATAACTATAGAAATGCATAGATGGGCATGATGCCATACTTAAAGATCAGGTCGTGTAGAGTGCGACCTTAGGGGTAGGTTCCGAAACCCAGCTAGGCCACTATGATGTTGATACTTATGGTTTACCCAAGAAAAGATAATAATATCCTTTCTGGTCGAACAATAAACAGTTTTTGGTAAGATCGATTTTATTGAATTTATTTATTCATTTATTTATTTAATTCTATTTTCTAATATTTTTCTTGAATGATAAATTTTATCTTCAAATTATTTGTTTTCAAAACTTAGTCTTACTGAGCCTTTCACTCACTTTTTATTTGTTTTCAAACCTTTCCCCCTCTATATGGAATCCAGCTTAGCACCGATAGAGAGTCCACTGATCAGACTCGCAAGCAATAGATGACCCGAGTAGGTTATTTGTATTATTTAATCAAGGCATGTATTATTTTAATTTCCCTTTTCCCATTGGACTATGGTTGTAGATTTAATAATTGTCGATACTATGTGTGTGTATAAGTTGTGGGCCCTATGAGACCCAACATGTATTTCCTTTCCTTTATTTTATTTTATCTCATTTTATTTTATTTTCCTCTTACTTGTTTTATCATTTTAATAATTGTTTAAAAGTTTTAAATTTATCACATTTTTCATAATTAACTAAATTCTTTAATTTGTGACTTTAATTACAATTTGACTTAATTAACCTAATTAATTCGTTACGTCATCTCCCGAATTTTAGGGCGTGAAACTAGCACCGTCTTGTGGCTAGTCTCTGGATTTTCGACTGAGGGCTCTTGTTTGACAATGTGTAGGTTTTGTCCCGTGATTGTGCATTTGGCGCTCGGGTGGGAGGAGGTTCGTCAAGCTTAGGGGGGAGGTTTCTTGCTTCCTGTGACTGAGTGGTGCTGTGCGGTGGTGGATAGGACTAAGGAGGTGGTTTGGTTGCTTATCTTCATGCGGGCTGATGGTTTAGTGGTGCTTTAAGTCCTATTCTCCGATAGATCTGGATTTCTGGTTAGAGCAATATGGTCCATGGGGTGGCACCATTACTAGTTAGTGACAACAAATGGCAATGAGTAGTGGCGGCTGATAAGCACAGACCGGTCGTTTGGCTCTCTTACAATGTCTATTCCTTTCATGAGCATAGGTATGGACTCCTCTCTCCTCTATGAGCGTGTTTCAAACAGTCATCGGAATCCTTGTCGTTGTTGACTGGATTGCACCTTTTTGTTTCTAGTTTTTGCATTTGTCAAATAAAGGTTTTGATGTTTTCACGCATATGTGTTTTTATTGTTTGGCTTTTCTGATATAATTACAAAGGTGGTCTCTCCACCTCTAATTTGGTTTGTATTTCATACCCACTACTTAGCAGCGTGGCATGGGGTGACTGGCGGCTAGGTTTGAATATATGTCGGGTTGTATGCACCCTTATTAGGGTAAATTTGGTTTTGGTTGATTGGTTTTATTCATTGACTGTAATGGTTCTTGTAACAAGCCGTTAAAGAACTCTTTTGTAGATGTCAAGCGGGTCATTTCCTTATAAGTCTTGATGTCATCCTTTGTCTTTGTGCTTCATTCGATTTTTACTGGTTGATCTAGTCATTGTCCATGATAATTTATGCCTATAATGGACGGTGTTGTTTGAAAGATTTTAAGTTGAATGAACTTTCTTTTTATCAAAAATAATAATAATAATAATAATAATAATAATAATAATAATAATAATAACAACGATTCTGATGGTTACATCCATGTTTCTGTTATTTCATTGGTTCTTTTTTCTTTCTTTTTTTTTCATCCCCTTCTGCCTGGACAATATCTCTTTAGGTAGTAGATGATATATATGAATTGTTTATACCAAAGTCTTGTGGTAAATAAGTTGCTAATTTTAATCAAGAATGACATTTTTCATTGATAAATACTCGAATTAAAGATATCCTTTTCAAAAAAATAAACAAAAAGTTGCTCTAGCAATAGAGTAATTTTGTTTAGCCTTTTTTAGTACGAAAATATATAATAAATCACTTGACATGTGCAATAATGTTTTATTTTGATGGACAACTTTTTCCTCTACAACTTATTTCTTAACTTTAAAGCCTGTTTTGGATTGGCTTGAAAAAAAAAATTATTTTAACTTATTTACTCTAAAAACTACTTAAAACATATTTAGATAGACTCATCAAATGTGACTTGGTCTATATGACTTTTTTGTAACAAATCAACTCTTTGGTCCTTATATTAAAAAAAAAAAAAAAAGAAAGCTTATGACAAGCTTTTTTATTCATTTGTAATCTTTTTAGAAGTAAAAAATTTAAAATTCCATTTATATCTTAGAGTTTCATTACTTTTTATACCAGTAAGAAATTTTAACAGTTACATTACTTTTTATACCAATAAGAGATTTTAACTTATTTAAGCAAATATTTTAAAAGCTTTTTTGTTTTATGCATCATCCTAACAATGATTAAAAAAGCTCTTAGTTATGTTATCTTCTTATACTACGTAAAAGTATAAGCACAGTTTATTCCAAACGAGCCCTTAGAATATGTTAGAGTTAACGAGACAAATATTCTAATTAAAATATGACTTTAGTTTGTAAATATTTTATGAATGTCCCAAAATAATTATTATATCGTTGAGGACATTTTTAAGATAATCTAAATATTATATTAAATTTCAATTTCATAACAATAATTTAATCATGTCTTGTAACTTTTTCAATAATATTATTCTTTTGATTTGTAAGGGGAAAAGAAAAAGAGATGTTATTCTCTTCTCATTTATTTCCTAAAAGATATATTAAATTTCCCATGTCCGTCTGATTATGTTCGAAATTATGTCTAAATTTTAAACTTGAACTAGTTACTCAACAGAAGCAATCTCAAATTTGGCACCAAAAAAAAAGGGAGGGGGCACGAAGATTGAAGAGTAGTTATCACATTAAATATTAAATATAACATTAAAACACTAATTTAACATTGTATCGAAGTTACTCTTAACTGTTTAAAAAATCTGTTCTTTATTTTGATTTGTATAAGTAACTATTTGGTATATAATTTGATTTTTTCTTTCTTTAGGGATAACAGCTTTGGTCACAATTGAGACACAAATATTGATTTGACCCTCAAATAACACAACGATAAGCGAGTTAGAATAAGGTTTTAGACAAATTAACGTTTCACTATATTTCCCCACTGAATTTACAAAGATGACATCAGTATTCGGTATAAAATTTTAATTTTCTTTGAAAATAAAAAATGTAACTTTCATAAACGAAAAGGTAAAGGTATTTGTGAAGAAGAAAAAATAAGACAAATTTTTCTGTGAATATGAAAAAAACAACTTAATGATTGATATTTGTCTTTAAGCTATAGACGTGTAGAAAAAATAAATGATTTTGACTAGATTTAATGATTTGACTAAATTTAATAGTTAATTTTTATCTTGAGTTATGTTAAAATTTAAAGAAATGACACATTTATAAAAGTAAGTTTTAAATATGTCATTAATGAAAATTCCCACAACAAAAACAAAAGATATTTCAACCTTTATTAGAGGTATCAAATTGTTGGACCGACCCATTAAATTGAGCCTAGTGTCGGGCTCTTCATAGATAGGCTGCAAATATAAAGCTCCGTTTGAATTTTGCTCTCAAAAAAGAATATTTGTAAAGAATGCACCAATCGCTCATCACGCTATATTTGAAATACTAAATATACCATCAAGATAACGTCTAATGTCTAGTGTTCACCAAGATTACCGACCAATATCCACCATCCGCTACGACTACCGGACAATATCCACCAATATTCGCTAAAAACTGCCATTGTTTCTTTTCTTTTTTTTTTTTTTTCTTTTGAGTGGATGAAGATGGCCATCAAAATATATATATATATATATATATATATTTTTTTTTAAAAAAGCCAAATTAAAATTCAAATTAAAAAAACATACACAATCACATATCCCTTGACATCACATTTTCAAAACATTTGAAAATAATTTATAAATCAATTCTTAAAAATACTATAAGAATATATTTTCAAAACCAATTAGGGAGATCATAGTTTCAAAACATTGAAAAATAATTTGTAAATCAATTCTTAAAAACATTTTAAGAATGTAAGCTCAAGGCCAAATAATCTTTTAAATCATGACTAAGAAGGAGAGAATATAGAAATCCTACCTTTTGACAATTTAGTGTACATAACATTCCTTGTAAATCAACAACGCCGTAATTGGTATGCTCTACAAGGCAGTGACTAACCTTGACAAAACACTATCACATCACAAATCGGAAACAAAACTAACCGAAATTCACATAGTATGTAATTCATGATCCCTTAATGTGTAGGTACTAAAAATTGCATTTAAAACTTAGAAGTACTTATCAAATCTATAGCTCTTGGTTCACAACACTTAAACATGTTTAAAAACACATTTTTCAAGCATTCCGGGTCAAGAAAACATGTAAATATTAAACCGGTAAAAATTCCTTGTGTTTGAGGCTTGTATTGAAAATCAACAATTTTGGGAGGAGGCCGTTGATCGGTGTGTGCTTAATCTGATCGACCGCAACGTACTTTATCACCAACTCGGCTTTGGCTCTGTTTTGCAAGTTCGGAGTCCAATTTAAACCGAAGTCGACCCAAATCAATTTATATGTATTCCAAACATGAAATAATGATTGAACAACATATATCAACTAAATAAAACCTTATTCACAATCTTCATCATTTAATCATCAAATTTCACGTTTAGTTCAAAAAAAAAAAAGAAGAAAGTAGAGCAGAACAGGTTCAAATCTGATTTTGCATGCATTTAGACATGTTTATCGTGTTTATGCAGCTCTAAAATTTTTTATTAAGCATTGCCAATAATTTTCTAACATGCTTAGAATCAAATAACACCAATACAAACATATTTCAATATGCAACTCAGCCTTTAGCACAAAACCCTTAAGACCAAACAAAACTATAAAATGTGATAACCTAGATTTGAGAGTATAAATTTTGAACATAAAAACCAAAAGTAAAGTTTTCCAATAAAACGCTAAATCAATTTCAAACATTCTAACCTCATATCATTGAAATTGTTGCTTAGATTTGGGTGTTTGCCTCTGTGTTAAGCTTGGACGGGGTTGGCTTTCCCTGAGTTTGAAGCTGAGATGAGAGAGAGAGCACGAGTGATGTGAAAGGGAGGAGAAGAGAGATGGAATTCTAAATAAGTTCTTTCTTAGCTGAGAAAAGGAAGGCAGTTTCTGAATCAACCAAGGGCTGCACCGAGTTTTATGAATGGTTTTAGGCCAAGTCTGATTTCCTTCTCGTGAAATTCCGAGAGTGTGTCTGAAGGATGGTTTTGTAATTTGGTAAAAAGTTGAGGTCTTATGAAAGAACTATCAGGGAAATGGGGAAAGGTTGAGCAAATATTAAAAATGACCAGAAATTAAATTTAAATTAATTAATTAACATAAATAAAAAACATTCATTTTAGTAACAAAATTAATTTTATTTTGGCACACTAATTAATCATATATTACACACTAATCTCGATTAGTTTATATCGGTTATTATAGAGTCTTGGTGGAAAAAAGCTAAAAAACTATTGGAGAGAAGAAAAGGCATACCAACTAAAGTGTTATAGTATATTCGATTAAAACCACTTCAATTCCTTTAAAACCGCACTTGAAGCGAGTGTTTTGCAATGCGGATTATGCAAAGGATTTAACTTGATACTATGATAGGAGGATTGATGATGGCACGTTGAGACATTCAAACGATTCACCATACTGGAAGATATTTGATGCAGAGAATCTATATTTCAGTGCAGAACCAAGAAATTTTTGTCTTGTTTTATCTGCAAATAGTAACCAAATACCAAACACAATACTAGGCCAGTCATTCTTGTCAACTACCTTTAACTGCAATCGAGTTTGTTTCCTTTCTTTCTTTCTTTTTTTCCCCTTATAAATTCTCTCTTTAACACACACAAATATAATATAAGGTCATAAGGATTAAAAAACAAAGAAAAATAGAGAAAGAATAGTTAGAATCATGGTTGTGGTTTAAAACACTGTAATATATGAAAGCTTTATACTGTAATAAATTTTTTCTTACTATAGTATGTGAGAGCTTTACGTTCCACTTTTGTTGGCTTTTCCTTTCCTGGCTAGGATTTGTATAATCTCTAGTTAGTCAGTGGTTTTCATCGCTCTTGTGTTTTTTAAAATGAAAGAACAGTATTAACTACTTGGTTGGGATTATTGATGTAGTCAAACCTAGGTAGGAAATTTATTATGCGATTTTAGGATTTTCATGTAGTTTGGAATTATTAGTAATTTTTTTCAAATGCTTTTTATACTATAAACCCTTTGTTAATTCCTGTAATTTCTAGTTTTTTTTTTAGTTTCATGTTAACTTTATGTAATAACCTTTTTTCACATCTTGTTTAATACATGTATAAAACTAGTACAATAATTGCTTAATTTAATTTTAGACACAATAAGGAATATAACCTTTTTAATGTAAATTAAATTTACTTTTTATTCATGTAACTAATAGTCTTTAGATAATATTTGAAATTACTACTAGGCGTATAAAAAGACTAAACTTCATTTTAGTTTATAGTTAAAGATTTGCAGGGTAATAAGAACCATTGGTTAGAACTGTTTTTACTGTAGCATGTGATAGCTTTATACTGTAGCCATTTTTTTATTGTTACTGTAACATGTAAGAGCTTTACACTGTTTATAACTAAAAAAGTAGTGTGGACCACTAACTGTCAAACACCACATAATTTTCAGTTCACTTAGTTTAAATGAAATATTTAAACCTAGTCCCCGTTATTTTTTTTTTTCTCTTTTACAATTCAATTCACTCGTTTGCTTTTTCTCTTTCTTCTCCCCACCAGATACACCTGCGTAATCATCGTCACCACCGTCATCTCCAAGGTTCTCACTTCTTTAGCTTTATCATTGTTGGTTTGGCCAACCACATGTGTCTGACAATTATATCTTCTCCCTCAATATATAAAGAAAAATGAGCCTCAAATGTTACTTCTTTTGCGTCTTTTGCCCGAAGGGATTTGACTACAAAGCAAAGCAAACACATACTGATGGGAACTAGAAAATGAATTTGATCATTGAGCACATACTCTAGGGGCAGATAACGAGTATTGTTATACATTGTCATGAACCATCACACTACTAGCATTCTTTGGTGCAATCATCTAAGAACCAACTTCCGGAATTTTTCAAAATTAACATAGTAGTTTTTGTGGTTAATTCCTATAATAATTACGAGATATGAATGATTTGAATTCTACGATTTACAGATTCTATGTTAGAGAGAGTTCTCTATTTGTAACAATAATGGTATTGCTTTGTTGTTGGTGGCTATTTAACGTTATCACCATATTTGCCGAACTAATTTGGTGTTAAATAACATTAAAAAGATTTCTATTAGCAAAATTACATTCAATTTTGTAGTAGCCAAATATTCTGTTCAATGTATATTAAATTCAGGCAAAAAAATAACTTGTCATTACTTAGGGTCCGGGCATGTATTTAATCTAGATCCCTAGAAGAAGATAGAGTGTGACATTATTATTTTGCACATTTATGCAGAAAAAAGTAATTAGATCACACAACAGGCTTAAAGAAGCACATGGACATGGGACTAAAAGTGTATAATTGGAAACGTGATTAAAACTAATAAGTCAAAACCAAAACACTGTAATATGTGAGAGCTTTGTTGCATACTTTTACTTTATACTATACCATATAATAGTTTTATACTAGAGCAGTTGAAACAATATTACCCAACACACTCTAAAATGTA
>CAMOHE010000086.1:0-45380 GCA_946598075.1 Artocarpus hirsutus
TTTTTCTTTCTTGTTTTTAGGCTAACTTTTTTCAATCAGGAAAATTTAGTAATTTCAATTAGAACGCACGTCATTTCCTATCCAAAATTTAGCGTTCATTTTCAATTGGAGTGGATTTGCCACTAAATTAGAAGTTCATAAATGAAATTATCAAACTTAAAATATTGGAGACTAATAGGGTGTTTGGAAGGTGGTGGGAACCAGTGGTGAGAACCACTTTTACTGTAGCATGTGAGAATTTTACACTGTAGCAATTTTTTTTATTGTTACTGTAACATGTAAGAGCTTTTTACTGTTCGCAACTGATTTTGTGGTGGGAACCGCAGTTCCCACCACTTTGCCAAACACCTCATAAATCATCACTTATTAATACTTTTAGGGCTGTTTGGTGCATTAAATAGGATTGCATTTGATAGATAGTCTTAGATGATTAGATTGTATTGTATTGGAATTGATGGGATAAAATTTTAGCCAATTTAATCCCATGTTTGGTGTTGTATTATTAAGATATGAGCCTTTTGTAAAAAATTTCACATTTTGGGTCAAATTATAATTTTTTAAAATTAAAGCAATAAAATTATAATTACTAAAAATATTTCTGTCACATAAAAAATTATATTTTGACCCATCATTTTTTAAAAAATTATAATTTGTTCTTAAATTTTTATAAATTTTTACAAATAAATCCTTACAAATTTTAATAATATACAAAAATTATGTTTAATCACATACTTTAACAAGAAATTGCCTAATCTCCTTCCAAAAGGAGCCAAGCATGAATTGGATAATCTCTTATCTAATCTAATATTTTAAAGTTTTTCAACAAACAAAATATTAAGATTTAATCCAATCCAATTCTCTTTAATCCAAAGCACCAAACATGTAAAGACAATGGTTCTAATCACTCTTATTTTTAATTGCCTTTGAGACCGTTTCTTTTAGAGAGTGTGTGAGTTATTAATGATGTTTGAAGTATAATGAGATGCGCTTTAGTTCTTTTGAGGCGTATTCTCCCCAATATATATTATATATAGTTACAAAGATCATCGACCATCAAGGCATCAAAAATTAGAATCACGGTTATCAATTTTGTGTCATCCGTTACATTGAGAAATCCTATGCTGAGAAGATCGAATATTCTGGTAAAGATAATATTAATTCCACCCTCAAAATCATTAAATTGATTTTGCAAGAGTCAAACAGATTAGTTTCGTATTTCGTCCTATTTCAAGAGTCAAGAAACTGTTTTTTATTTTTTATTTAGAGTTGAGATTTAATTTAAAAAAAAAAAAAAAAAGCCAAAAGAGTCAAGTCACTAATTCGAGCTGAGTATCCTACTAAAATTTTAAATGATAACAATAATAGTAATAATAATTGTAGTAGGATAACTACGATAACAATAGTAATAAGAGTTAGGTATAATAAATGACGACGATGACGACAAGAACAGCCTGCAATTGAAAAGTATATGTTTTGTTTTGCATTGTCATTTCAACTATAAGTACATTTAGAATCATAAAGTTGAAACGATGCTATCAAACGAAGCCTATATAATTATAACTGTTACAGTGTAAAGCTTTTATATATACAACGTAAAACAAAAACAATATAAAACTCTCGCATGCTACAGTAAATTCGTACTAACTTTTAATTCATAGTCACAAAAATTACACCAAGGTTTTCATAATTGAATCCATTGTGAAGGAAAATTTACCTCTATGAAAGTTCATGCCACAACTTAGTAATAAATAAGCCTTTTGATGTATAAAACCACTAAAAAACAGGGAAAATAAATAAAAATAAAAGGGGCTCTTGAGTGAGCAGCAAC
The DNA here is from genome assembly GCA_946598075.1 of Artocarpus hirsutus. NCBI lineage: Eukaryota > Viridiplantae > Streptophyta > Magnoliopsida > Rosales > Moraceae > Artocarpus > Artocarpus hirsutus. The sequence continues at coordinate 1,829 of CAMOHE010000086.1, forward strand.
AAGAGAACATTTTTGATCTTGTATATCTTTATACTAGAAATCAGAAAGGTAAGAAAAAGGCTTACGAGAACTGAAAAACAGAAAAACAAAACAAAACAAAAGGGAACAAAAAATGTTGCCTACTTATTTTTACTCGGATCTATAGAACTACCGAGGGTCTGAAACCGATCATGCTCTTGCAACAATGCAAGGTCGGGACAACAGAGAATTGAGACCTGATTGATAGTAGCCAGACGGGACGCATACAGAGGGCGAGATAAGACGACGCCTGTTAGAAATGAATCACATTGCATCATCCAATAAACAAAAAGTTCAACATTTTTGCAAGAAGCCGCAACATGCTAGGATGATTTAGTAGGAAATTAACCAAAATCAGCTCGCCAAGATATACTAAAGCCACAGTATGGACCCGCTCAGCTCTTCTATAAGAATGTGAAGTAGTGTCAACAAGAACAAAATGAACTATTGAACCATACATCCAAACGACGGATATAAACAGCATGAATCAATAGGAAGTTAAACGTGAAATAATGCACTACGCATTAGTATCAAGGCCCATAAAGAAAGGTAGTCTATAAATCATCTAGAAATAAGCATATAAACAGTAAGCATATGAATGCCCAGAAATTTGAGATGGAAGAACACATCAAAAGGGACATGCCATATAGCCGCAATTTAGGTCGACTATTCCGTAATGGTTTTCAAATGAGATCACCATTCACCCATAGCTATTCTAATCCTTGGTATTAGATGAGGCCTTGATGATTGCCTCACTCGAGGCTTGATGAGCAGCAAGATATAAGAACTAAGGCTTGACAAGCCATGATACATAAAATCGGGCCTTGACTTGATGCAATGTGTATAACCAGAGTTACAAGTGTGCCTCTAGGCTGGAGCTTAAAACTGTAACTTGCAAGCCTCCAAGTTGATAAAGAATGAGGCCAAAACCTTGAGACAAGTCAAAACATGGGACTAGGCCTCTTGATGAGGTGTGAGGTCCAACGTAAGGCTTGGGCCATCAATCTCGAGGCTCAAAGAAAGGAGGCCTAGCGTTAGAGGATGGGAACAAAGGTCAAAAGCTCTAGGTGTGCAGCCCAAGCTTCAAAGGATGGGAAGTGAGGAGTAAACCCCAACGCATCAAGCCTTGGCCTTAAAGCTAGATAAGCAACGAGGCATAAGGCTTGGTTAGTCTTGAGGCCTAAGCCTTGAAGCTTGACAAAGCGTGAGGTATAATCTGTTAGGCTTCACGGAACATGGATTAGCATGAGCCTTAAGGTTTGATGAGGTCTAAGGCATAATTATCAAGGCTTTACTATGGGTGATGCTTTAAGGCTTGAGGCTTAACAAGGCATAAGGCTTAAGCCTCGAGGCTTAGAGGCTTTAGAAGCCTTGTAGACTTCAGTCTAAATGAGGAATGAAGCCTAAGATCTCAAGGCTTATAAAGGTGTGAGGCTTGAAGAGGCGAGGAGCAAGGCTCAAGTCTCGAGGCTTAAGCCTTGAGGCTAAAAGAGGCATGGGGCTCTAATCCTAATCCTAGAGGCTCAACAAGGCACGCAAGGCTTAAGTGTCAAGGCCCAAAGAGGCACAAGGATTTAAGCCTCAATTCTTAATGAGGCGCGATCGAGGCTTAATCCTCAAGTCTTAACGAGGTGTGATCAAGGCTTAATGAGGTGCGAGGCTTAAGCCTCGAGGCTTAACAAGGCGCATAGCTTTAAGCCTCAAGGCTTAACAAGGCACTATCGAGGCTTAACGAGGTGCGAAGCTTTAAGCCTCAAGGCTTAACGAGGCGCGAGGTGCGAAGCTTAACGAGGCGCATTCAAGGCTTAACGAGGCGCATTCAAGGCTTAACAAGGCGCAAAGCTTAAGCCTTGAGGCTGAATGAGGCGCAAAGCTTTAGCATTGAGGCTTAACGTGGCCCGAGGCTTTAGCCTCAAGGCTTAACAAGGCATCGAGGATTTACGCCTCAAAGCTTAAAAAAGTGTGAGGCTTTAAGAGTCAAGGCTTAATGAGGCACGAATTACGATTGAGGCACGAGGCTTTAAGCCTTGAGGCTTCACAAGGCATGGGGTTTAAGATGAAGCCTTGGAAGCTTAATCAGGCATTTGGCCCAAGCCTTGATGCTAAAATATTACTTGACCCATCGCACCTAAAACTTCAAGGCTAGGTGAGAGAGGAATAAGCCTTGAGGCTTGACAATATCTGAAGCCTAGACATAAATTAAATTAAATTGTTAAAAATCTCCAAACAATAAGTCAGCAACAAATATCTAGCACAAGCAGCCCAACAACCTGCAATATGCCATGCATCATTGCAAATCTGTCAAGTAGCCCATTCTGTAGTTCTTTCCAGCTGAAATGTTGCATATTGGAATTAATTTCTGAAGACAACATACGTTTGAATTTCTGCAAATATATTAGGTTTCCTTCTCCCTTAGGCTTGATTCCTGATTGTTTTTCAGAAAAGTAAACAACAATAAACTTTGAAGGTTAAGCCTCAATCAATCTACACTTAAATCCATGGGAGTTGGGACATACGCCTCTTGCTGTGGAGGCATATAAAAGTCCAGCATGTACCCCCTAAGACTTCAGACTGAAGGGTTTATGGATGCGCCCCATGCCTTTCTTGCCCAGGGAGCTTAACTATATTATAAACACAACTTCCCAAAAATAACACAAGAGTAAACAAGTTGCACTTAATTTATTGGACTAATTGAATCTTAAAAAGAATAAGAACGAAAATTTGATCATATCTACATGCAGTGCATTGCAAAGTGCCTCAAACACCTCAAGGGGTGCCTCAGATTGAGGCGCTCAATCAAAAAAAAAAAAAAAAAGAACACAAATACTCCCCAAATGCACTAACTTATTAAAAATGTCCTCCAATAAACCACTTATTAAAACTACCCCTTTATTAGAAATTGGTGATTTATTAAAGGTCCAAGTTATCCTCAAGACTCTTTTGGTTCATCCATATTCCAAAACAGCCAAGAGTTTGGGATTAATATGGGACCTCAAGTCTCTTTTGGTTTTGTGGCAAAATCAGAGAATAAAGAATTTCTCGTCGAACAGAAATCTGTACAAAGTCATCCTCAGATACACAAAGTGGCTATAGATATAAAAGGAAGAATTGACTATCCTAAAACATATCCCTCAATTGAAGGAATTCCAGAAAAATTGCTATCTCCTAATCCTAGGAATACAAATTTACAGCTTTCCAGATATATCTTAACAGACGCATTCTCCAACAGTTTTGGGTCAATAATTCATACAGTAAAAAGAAGAAAAAGGAACTTCTGATCTTTACTTATCAGTCAAGTCACTGTCCATTTATTTTTTTTTTTTTGTTTTTTCTTTTTTGGCTGAAAGTGTCACTACTCACCATATATAGTATCACTTAGAATCTTTTGGATTAGAAATTGCACCAAACAAGCGTTTAATAGAAACAGGAGATAATCTTGAATGCAGCTTTCCGCAAATGGAAATGAATAGCAGGATAAATTAGATTTCACATGTTTGAGTTCACATTGTTGCAGCTGATATTCTTAAAGCAGTCAACAAGCCAGCAACCATTCCAATATTGATACATCATGCCAGACTTTCTAAGCAACATATTTATTGTCATTTTAAAGAAAAAATGTTTATTGTGGATTTCACGTGAATACGATAAAACACATGCTTGATAAACAGCTGACCTATGCGCATGAATGATAGCAACTTCTCTTTCATCCATCAGTGACCCTAACTTAGTTCAAGTTAAAAGGCAGGACAGTGCAAAATTCTTATCACTTAAAAAATCTAACCTCCTTACAGTTCTTCTCTCATGATGCGGCACTTGCAGATGATTTCAACTTCTTTGGTGGTGGGTTTCCCCCAGAGAGCAACACATATAAGTAGAAGCACAACATTGCACCACTGCGAGGAACCCAACAAAAAAATGCAATTAAGACCACACTTTTGATAGATGAAAACAAAGACTCAAAAGTAGTAGCAACACAGAAACACCATTAACTACATTTTGAAGTACCTAATAACAGCATAAAAACCTGTAGGAAATACTTTCTTTGTCTGCACCAAGAGAAGCAACAATAAAGTTAGGGGAAAACAATCAGCTCAGCTTGGCTTACTGACAGTGAGTACTTTATTATCCTAACTCAATATCAGCATCATACCAAAGAAAAGGTCTGAAAGTTCTTCCAGAGAAGAGCTGCTGCTAGTGCTGCAACCATGAGATAACGTAGAAAAACTCTCAATTAACACAATTACACAATGCTCAGAAAGGGTGTTTACAAAAACCAGCAAGTCTAGCAAAATGTTAAGAATTACAGCATTACCTCCTTGTCCTAGAATGTATGGCAAACTAGATTTTCCTTGTCTCCAGATCTTCAAACTATAAGTGCTAAGGGATAACAAAGCTCCGCCATAAAACACACCGCTGGTCAGGGTCGCGGGATTTCTCGAAAACACAAAACCAATGAGCCCTCCACTCAAAACGAGCCCACCTGCCTCCAATCACACACGATACTATTAGCAAAATAAGAATCATTGTCAGTCCACCTCCTATAAACTTAAGCTTTTACGAGAATTAAAAAACAAACATAATACTAGATTGTGTGGAAGCAGCTATCTGCACTTTCCTTTCTTATTGCCTAACAGCCTAAGCCCACAAACAAAACAGGAGTATTAATAAATAAAATCCAACTTTTATCCTGACATTTACCAACTGATCTGACATGGGAGTTACGGTTCTTTTAGTGATAGGTGTTTCAGAAATATTTAAAAATTGCGAACATAACGACAAACTTAGGGTTAAAGTTGGGATCCAAGTAGAACTACTATTCATGCAACTTACCACTACAATCTCAAAACTCCAAAGGAGCTTGGCAATGAAAGTCGATTTTTGGATCCATTTCTCACATGCCCAGCAAGAAAAATTTAAATGGGAAACTTGGAAGACACACAGAACAAACACAAAACTCACCAAAGGGAATGCCGAAGCAAAAATCGTGGATCTTGGCCGCTCTTTTCTGCTCAACTGTCCCCAAATTCGCGTCCTCTTGTTCTTCAGAAGAATAAGAATTCTCTGCTCTTTCAACGTGGGTTTTTTGCGAACTGGATGCATAGCTCAGATTGGTCTTGCTAATTCTCTCGGAACCAAATTCAATGTCCATGACAGCCCATGACTTTTTCCCGCAAAAACAATAGATTCCCAGTTAATTACCTCAAAAAGAAAAAAAAAAGAAAAAAAATAAAGGGGAAAATTTAGGAGAGTTTTGTTAGATTAGTTACCTGGGGACGGAGAGCTGGAGAAGGGAAAGAAAAATTTTTGCGGCGGCGGCTGATGGCGGAGAAGCAGGTGATCTGTGAGGTCGTCGAAGAAGCCATTTTTTGAGATTTTTGGGCGATCTGAGGCTTTGGGTTTTGGGGGAAAAATGAAAAATGTACGGGTTAGTTATGAATTGAGGTTGACATTGACACCGGAATAATAATATGGAGACGAGTTGGCTGGTTGGTTGAGTGATAGAAACCGTGACACCGGAATAATAATATTAAGACGAATTAGTTATTTAGTTGAGTGGTGGGAACCACAGTTTTTATTATAAATTTAGTTATAAATAATATAAAATTTTTATGTATAATAGTAATAATAAAAAAATTGCTACAGTATAAAATTTTTATATATTATATTAAAAATAATTTTAATCAACAATTCTTATCACTCTTTCAAACATCCTAAAAGAAGTGGGAAAGAGAAGAGGAGGATGTCTTTGCCGCAAAAAAGGTATGGCTGCCATTAAAAAAATATATATTTATAAAAGACCGTTTATGAAAAAAGATAAAATTACAAATAATTTGTTTGACACAAGTTAATTTTAACAATATTTTAATTAACAATAGTATAAAACTTTCATATATTATAAAAAATAAAAAAATTATTACAATATAAAACTCTTGCATGCTTTAGTATTTATAGTTTTAAATGATCATTTTAATCACCATGCCAATGACCTTAAAAATTTACAAGTTAAGTTTCTCTTTATAGTTGAAATAAACTGCCTTATTTTTTATTTTTTTTAATTTGTGGATTATTCTAAATATAATTGTTATAGCAATTGTTTTTATTAAAAAAATTTAAATGATTTTAAAAAAACACAACAATCGTTTCTTTTTTTTCCTTTTTTTTTTACAGGCCTTCCTTGGTTTCAGCCTATAAATCGCCTCAATTATTTTAGCCGAGAAATAAAATAAATTAGTTAATGATTTGCCAAATGCTTATTAGGCTTTCACGATAACCCAAGGCAATCAATCTCAAGATTAGGAACAGTCATTTCCAATCAGCGAGAAAAGGGTCCGAGTGCCCTTTTTAAAACATAGGGAGAGTGTTTGGAAGCAAAGTAAATACTTAAAATTGAAACTTAAAAGCTGTAACATATGAGAACTTTAAATTATAGTAAATTTTTGTTTATCACTGTAATATATGAGAGCTTTATACTATAGTAAAATAAAACTTAAAGTTCTAACTAATTTTTTAAACTAAGCCAAAAACTGTAAACTATAACATTATTGTAAAAGGTTAATTTGTCAAATTAGATAGTTCAAAAAGATGTTTAACAATATCCTTTGGCAATGTGATGTCTTTGAAAATATACAGCTTTTAAAGGCATCATATTTACCCCCAATTTTTATATGTTGTTTGACAAATAGTTTAAACTACAATTTGTAATTTAAATACAGTTTACTATAGTATTTTCTCCTTTAAATTTTGAAGGTAAACTATGTAGTTCATAGTTCAAACATAGTTGCCAAACCACCTATTAATTTATTTAAGTTTTAACTCTTCGATCAATTCACAGTTAAGCATATAAACATTTATCAAGAGCACATTGCCAATGTCCTTGAAAGATTGCTTAGGGTTTATTTGACAACATTAGATTATATTTAGGCTGTTTCGAAAATGAGTAATTTGAATTGAAAACACTATAATATGTGGAACAAAACATTGTTGAAAACTGAGTTTGAATCGGGTGTTGGAAAATGATTTGCAGTGGAATTTTAAAATTTTTAAATCAAAGTCATTTTCAAATAACAAGTTTGACATGTGAAGTTCATAAATTAATAAAAGATCTTACATACCTCTTTAGTAGACCAAAAAATATTGATGAGACCGTAAAAATATACATTTTCTAAAGATAAAATCATTTAGTTATGCTTTTATTCCTCATTATATCCCTTAATTATAGAATTTGTGTGTTAATTAGTATGTGTGAAAATATGTTTAAAAATATGTTTTTAGTGTGTTTTTATGTTTAGTAATTTTTAGAGTCATCCATGTGTGTTTTATAATTAATTAGTTTGAAATTAATCAAAACGGTAAAAATTATATTGTATAATTTTATTGTGAGCCTTAAAGTGTTTGTAAATAAGTTGTTAGTTTGTAAATATTTTCTATAATAATCTTAGTAATTTCTAAAAATATTTCTAAGCCTTAATAATCATATTCATGTCAAACCAAAAGAGACTAAGATTTTTAAAAGTTTGTAATTATTTTTGTATGTTTTATTGTAAAATAAATATTCTTAATATTTATTGTATATCTTTTGTTTTTAAAATAATTAATTTTAGTGTGTTTGTGAATTTTAGATATAAAGTCTAAAGAGAAAACAGAGCAAAATAACACAAAAAGAACAAAAACAGACCACAAATGTAAATAGTGCTTGCATCAACCTTACTTCAGTACGACATCTTCAAAATATATATATGTGCGTGTGCGTGTGTGTGTGTATAATCAACGTGATTCATGTGAATCGGAGGATGTTGATTTGAAAAATAAAAAAATAAAAATAAAAATAAATAAATAAAATATAATAAAATAAATGAATAGTGAAAATTTTTAGCATAAAAGCCTGCCTCCCGCTTTGAATTCACACATCCTTCTACGGCATTTGTCCTCTTTCTTTGTTTCTTCGGCAGTTTTTCTCAACTACTAAGCCTCTAGCTCATCAACGTATATTTTTTGGGAGGAAATACTGTTAGAATACTCCTCTAACCTTATTAAAAATAAAAAAATAATGTCTAAATTAGTATAGATAGTCTGATGAGGCAGAGAAATAATCTTATATGCATAGTACTTTAGTATAGATTTTAATTCTATATCTGCTTTGTAATGCTTATATTTTCATGAAATAAATTATATTTTTTAAGTTTTTAATAATTTTTGTTAATTGTGTTGCATAATTAATATTAATAATACTAAAATTATGCTTAGTTATTAAATTAAGTTTTTGTTGCATTATAGATATGGACTAATACAGTAAATGCTTAGTAATACTTGATTTATTGTCTATGTAGGATGAGATAGTGTATTCTTAAACCATTTATTGGAATAATTGGTATAGATTTTAATTCTATATTTGCTTTGTAATGCTTATATTTTCATTGAATAAATTATATTTTTGAAGTTTTTAATAATTATTGTTAATGTTGTTATCTTATCCAATTCTTGCATAAATTTAATCATGCTTTCTTTATGTAACTTAATTATGTTACACAATTAATATTAATAATGCTGAAATCATGCTCGGTTATTAAATTGAGTTTTTGCTGCATTATAGACATAGACTGGCACAGTAAATGCTTGGTAATACTTGATTTATTGTTAACATAGGATGGTATAGTGCGTTCTTTGATCATTTAATAAGACAAGGTGTTGTCAAAATTAATGTAATAATTTATTCCATTTAAATATATTAATTTTGATTTGTTATTATATTTTCTATCTTAAAATTATAATAATTATAATTGTAGTGACAGCAGCTATAATTTTCATAATTAGTGCACCTATTCATTAGCGAGAAATGATTATTTTGCTACTTTTTAGAAGAAGAACCTTACTGCATTATGGCTTACTATATTGTCACTCTCGGTTGATTTATAAAATTAGTAAAAGTGCTTGCTATTAATGAGAAAAGATATAATAAATCAAATGCATTTGATAATTAATTATTTAAAGTTAAAATTCTATGTCAATTGCAAAGCATACAAAGGCTTCTCAAAGCTTTACTATTTTAATTTTATGTTTTAAATTTTGAATTAAAAATCACAAAAAAATTTATTTTATTTTAAACTTTATTTTGAAAAGCCGCTTGTCTTTTTGAACGTTTATTTTTAACAATCTCCCGAGTTACAAAATTTTAACCTCCTTATAGATACAACAACTTTTCTATACTATAAATGTCCATTGTTTAAGAAAAACATTTTGGATGATTTAAACAACTAAAGAAACTACAACTAAAGAAAAACATCTCGGAAGAACCTCAACCAACTAGTCTTCCTTGCTATTATCTTTCTATGATTGGAATGCCGGTGTTCGCAAGTCGTATAGTTTTGACCATACTTTAATAGTTTAATTTTACTCTATACAACAATTTTTTTTATCTTTCAGTAAGGTGTTGAGAATGCACTTATCCACCTATTAGTCTAAAGTATCTCGGTGCATTGTGTATCCATACTATGTAATTCTATTGATAATAGTTCACCTAATCGTGTAACGACCACAATTACATGGCCGTTACTTGACTACATAATATTATATTTAAACGTATCCTAGCATAAATTACTTAGATTGTAGAATAATTTTTAATAAAACATATTAATAATAATAATGATAATGATAATAATTGTTTAAAATTGATTCTTTAAAATTAATTTAATATAAATTTTTTAAAAATTTCTAAATTGAACATCGTTATATGTTTTCTTATTTGAAATTTACATGCATTTGTTGTAGTATCTATCGTAACATATTAATCTTCTAATTATCTAGATTAAGGCTTTATAGCTACGAGCTTAGTTTTGAAAACATATTTACTTAAAATTATTTGAAATACACATACATAATTCATTTTAAACCTATTATAGACATTCATTGCGTAAACATTATCTATTCCCATCTTCACTATTCTTCCACCACTCACCACTACTCATCAAGTGTTGCTGATAGATTTCTTTCCTAGAACGTGAACATATCCAATCAAGTTTTCACTCACAAGTAGGAACTTACACTCGTAAAAAAACAATTCAAAACATCTAACAAATTATGCATGAGTTAATTATGCTTTTTATGAACATGGCTTAGTTTAGCAACGTCGTTCCAACTATATAATTCCAACTACTAGAGTAAAAAGCTCGCACATGCTATAGTATAAAGCAAAAATAGGTTATAACGTAAAGCTCTTACATGCTACAATAAATTCATTCTAACTTTTGGTTCTAACTATGTTACCAAGTGCACTCCATATCAAATGAACATAACTTGTCATACTTAATGGACCCCAGTGTTTGAACAAATGGCATGTTATCTTAGGATGTTAGGATTCGCAAGATCCCCAACAACACCAAGATTGTAAATGTAGCTTAACTTAATGTCACTCCATAGGTCGAGAGGTTGATATGACATCCTTAACTAGTCTTGTCATATTTGTTTCACTTATCTTATTATGTGCATGTAGTGTGACATATTGCTACATAACATCATATATTGTATATCATAAACATGTTTGGCATAAAATAAGTCTGCGTTGTAATTAATAACACATACATCACATGTGCTACATCACATATTGTATATCATAAACATGTTTGGCATAAAATAAGTATGCGGTATAATTAATAATACATACATCACATGTGCTACATAACCATTAATTTTTCAACAAGCAGCAGTGGGGATGGTTGCAATATAATTTAGATTTCGTTTTTTTTTTTGTTATCTAATTAGTTTCCTATTGAACGATTGTTGGCATCTTGCAATATTTGTTGCTCACTCGGCCTAATATTGTCCATGCAGTGAATAAACTATCTCAGTTTATGCGTTGTCCTACGAGTGACCACTGGAATACCGTAAAGCGACTATTGCGCTATCTTGGTGGTATTCTTGATCATAGTGTGATTCATCATCGTCATTCTTCCTTGTCTCTCCATGCATTCTCTGATGTTGATTGGCAAGTAAAAAAGATGTCTATACTTCCACAAGTGCTTATATTCTTTAATTAGGTCCTAATCCCATTTCTTGGAGTTCAAACAAGCAATGGACAGTAGCTCACTTCTCCACTGAAGCAGAATATCAATCGGTTGCTACAACTGCTACTCAGTTGAGTTGGATTTTCTCTCTGCTCACGGAACATGGCATTACTATTCTCCAACAACTGGTTATCACTATGACAATGTTGATACCACAAAACTCTACTTGAATCTGGTTTTTAATTCCCACCTGAAGCATGTCGCATTCAATTATCACTTCATTCACGATCAAGTTTAGGGTGGTGCTCTTCGTTACTATTCTCCAACAACTGGTTATCACTATGAAAATGTTGATACCATCAACCTCTACTTGAATCCAGTTTTTCATTCCCGCCTGAAGCATGTTGCATTCGATTATCACTTCATTCAAGATCAGTTTAGGGTGGTGCTCTCTGTGTTGCTCCTATCTCTTATGAGGATTAGTTGGCCAATGTTCTCACCGAACTACTACTTTATGCACGTTTTCTCTCTCTGAAGGATAAGATTGTACTCTTCTTGCAGGGCATAACGAAAATATAAATTAAAATCATCTAAAATAATTTAAATTTTGCAAGAATTTATATTTTCTTTTTGTTATCTAGTTTCCTATTTTTTAATATTTGAATTATAAACTTAATTAGAGAAGATTACTCTTGTAAACTCTATATATATTTAGTCTGTTCAATGATAAGGCTATGCCATATTTTCATGCCTCTATTATTCTCTATAGAAACTGTCGGTGCCAGAGGCAGGTGGGGATCGCGTGGCTTCGAGGGCTTGCAATGGTGAGGGAAGAACGCAAGGCTGTTGTGTTCCCGATTTAGTTGTTCAGAAATTTTAATTGATAGTCACATTTGATTTTTGGTGTTTTGGACTTTGACAGGTTCAACCAAAATTTTTTATATTTATTATTATCTATATTTTGCCAATCTTTAAAAGGAGATTGAGTTTAGAGAACATAAAATGGAGTCACTTTTATTGCTTCAGAGAAAGTTTTCCTTTTAAAGTTACTTGCAGCCTGCAGTTGGTTACCCTGTGCGAAGATCATCGTCATTGGAGACGGCCATCCCCAGCAACTGCGGTTGTTTGTGCGAAACAACATCTACGGTAACTTCAATTCCTAAAATTTGCGCCTCTATTTTCATAACAAGGATATTGTTAGCACAAGACTTGATTCAACCTTTTGATTTGAAAAGTTATGAGAATGGTGTTTCCCCCTCTCTTTTCTTTCTCTTTCTTGTTCTCTTTTCCACCCAATTTTGTTGGCTTTTAATTTTACTCGGCAAGAAATTTAGTTTCTGCTTATCACGCGAGCTTGTGACAATCATAATTCCCTTGAAATAAAAAATGCCAAGAAAAAATGTGTTGTGCACTACCAATGACTGCGTAAGGAAAACTATAATCATCTGCTTTATATGTTGTTTTAGTTTTTGACTATTTATAACAAAATTAGTGATTATTAGTTTTAGTAATTTTTCAAAATATCTGCAATTCTACTGTTACGCATTTATCATGCACATATTTATTGAAGAAATTCTTTCTATAACAATTATAATATTATAGTTGTAGTAATGCTATAATATTATAATTTTTTTTAGCAAAACTTTTACCGTCCGCTAATTCTGGTTGTGTAATTAATAAATTCATCATAGATATTCATAATTATATATGTTTAGTGATATTCTTACTTGTAGCTATAAATCTCATAAAATAAACCAAAATTGAATCTACTTTAGTTGTGAACAATATGAAAATCATTTTTGTTAGTTCTTCTTTTTAAGAGTTTCTAAAGTATTCTATTTTTGTGAGAGTTTTAACTATTATTTGTAATTTTTTTTTTTGTAATTTTTTTAAGTTAGTTGTTACAATATCTTTTCTACACATAATATTGGGTGGTTGGTTATGAAAGAAAATTTTCAGCTAAGGGAAGCTATTTTGTTAGAGCAACTACAATATAAGTTTCAAAATTTAAAATTTTAATTTTTTCAATAATATTTGTTTATTCTTACACTAATCTAAAATTATTTTTTATTCTCAAGTTTTGTGACGGTTGTATTATTTTCAAGGATGTTTAATCTTATAGGTCTAAATCTCCATTTTGTGGAGTTTGATATATTGACAGTCCTCTAAGCTCTAAAATATTACTCTACATGTTGTAATAAGTTTGGGTTGCTATTATTATTATTATCTTATTTATAGGAGCTAAGTTATGTCATTAGTGATATGTACAAGGAAGCTAATAGGACTCATTTTATGGCTGTTTATGTTCTTATTATTTATGATAAGCTAATCTAGTTGGTGAAAACTCCTTCCTTTGTAGACATTGTTATTGTAACTCAGGCCTATTCTCATTAATAATAATTATTTGTCTGCTAAGAGAGAGAGAGAGAGACTGAGTTTCTTTATTTCCTTTAATCAGATTATAAGCGGTCTTAAAATTTTTTTTTTTTTTGGGCATGTTTTTAAGGCCTTATTTGCTCAATATAATATGTGCAAGGGAGATGCTTGCCGCTTGGGGCATTAATCGCCTCTCTTTCTTCTTCTTCTTCTTCTTCTTCTTCTTTTTTTTTTTGATCAACAACAATGATACCAAAAGCTGGGGTCTCACTGTTAATATAAACCGTTGCTTTGTTTTTCCCTCTTTTTTTAACCTATGCAATAAAATTATATAACTATATCTCTTAATTTTTATTATTTTTAAATTTGTCCTTTTGTTTTTAGAACTACAACAGTATCTTTTGAATTTGAAAAACATGTTTCAATTTTATTCCTTGCATACTTTTTTGACTTAAAAAAACATAGAGATAAGATAAAAATACCCTTAATTAAACCTAATTTGTTTATGAAATTTATGTTTCTTCTTCAGAAAAATTTAAAAAATATACTTTAAAATTTAAAAAGTCATAAAACTTAAATTTTTTTAAAATTGGATGTTTTGTTCTAGGACTTTTTTATGTTTTTAATATATATATATATATATATATATATTATAACAATTTAAAGGTAGTCATATTGTATTGCCCAATTTTTCCATTCATGAGGATCAAATTAAAATAAGTCTTTAAATTTTTAAGAGTACCTTTGTAATTTTTAAGAACAGAGGGACGAATTAAGAAATAGTCAAAATTAGTATGTACAATTATATAATTATCCTATAAACATGATATTAAAATAATATGTTTATAAATATTATACTCTAGACGTTAAAAAAATAAATATTGTAATGGTTGGATCTATAGTTTATAATGGTTTACTCAATTGAGCTATGTCCACTCTTAGGTTGCCTTTTTCATTGTTCTAGGAATTTCATTTCAAATTGCAATAATTTTTGGTGAATCTAAGTAAAAAGAGTGCTTATTGTATGAGAGAATATTCACTAGAGTCCCCCTCAAAATGGAGGGTCATAGGCCTATTTATAGAGCCTAGATTTAGCATAATGGAGTTCTTGCCCAAAAGATAATGGGTTCAAGTGATTATCATTGGAGTGGGACATGTGTCAGGTGGCTATTAGCCTCATACTTTAGGCCACCTTAGCTTCACAAACCATTAGACTTTGTGATTTATAACTTTTATTTGGTGGTTATCAACTCCAAACCTAGCATTCTTAAATGAAGCAAGCACATCAACTACGATGACTAGAAAATTAGTTGAAATGTCTAGAGTAATCTAAATCGACATGGGTCATACGACATAAGCACAATGAGTATTTAAAAACAATTAATATAATTGGATTTGCTTCACTTGCTACATAATTTGGCTTTTTGTCTGCTTGGCCTAATTGGTCCTTTGATTTGCCCTGATTCAAGCTTCTCCAAATTGGGCCCTAACAGTCAGGCCCTTACTTCTTAGTCGATTATATCGACTATAGGAGTGAAATCGAACTCATCGAGCAAAAAAATAACGCTTCTCAAAATCTTCCTTTCTATCTTCCACACGAAAGCCTCCTAAGCAACCATAATAGCCTTTCTTCTCAAGAAGGTACAAGTGTAAATGATGAAACACGTGGCATAATCTCATTTTCCAAATTCAAGATGGTGCGAAAAGATGACATTTTTTTAACTTAAAAAGCCAACACCTCATTTTAAGTAGGGGGATTGAAAAGATGTTTAATCTAGACCATCGGATTATTCCTTATAGCTTGGATCAGAGTCATTCACTCACGATTCTAGACATTAAAACCTAACTTCCCTCCCATTTCCCTTGATTTTTGCATTTCCAAGATTTCAAAGGAGAAAGAGGAAAGAATTTCTTTGTGACTTCAAATTTCATTTTCAGGCAAGATCTCTTCCCATTTCACTTATTTTTTCAATTCTAATTCCATAGAGCTATTTCTCTTTCAATTTCACACATTTGGCACCATTTTTATTATTTTGCTTATAAACTATAGATTTCTAGGCTTTTGGCCATTTCCTGTGTTAGAACTCAAAAAGGTCTTTCGTGTTCTTGGTTTTTTGACCTTTTCAATCTTTCAAACCCTATATTGCCTTACAACTTATGTATTTAAACTAAATCATGTCAAATAGACCCATTCTAGTTGATCTAGTTGATAAGTCTGACAATGAGCCCACTAGGACGCGAATGATGAGGAAGAAATTAAACGAGTGGTCACCTAGTCCCGAATCGAATGGGACTCAAAAATTGGGGGAGCCAGTAGCAATGGGGTCAAATTGTTGGAAAATAAGTACGCAGCAGAATTTTAAAAATTTTAAATTAGAATATTTTTCAAAACACAAGTTTGACATGCTGTATACATAAATTAACTAGATCTTACTAACCTTTGTATACTAAAGAGCTCATGTAATCTATGAAGAGAAGAACATTCTAAAAGAGTCTCAATCAATTGGCCTTCTTAGTTGTTCTATATCTACGATTGGATTGTATGTAGGCACACTTTGTTTAGCTCTTTCCCGTGACTCTCCTTCTAACCAATTGAGAAGACCCAAAGCAAAGGTTCAAAATTGTGAACAAAAGCTCTCAAGGAGTTTCAAAGTATCTAACACTAAAGTACTCACTCTTAACTTCTCAACTAATCTAAATAACTTACAAAACTCACTCTCTATTTATAGAGGTCATTCCCAAGGTTGGTCATTATCAGATAAGGTCTTAGAAATTTGAATCTGGATCAACTTTTGATAAAATTGCATAAAAAATGTGTGATCAAATTATCTTTAGATTGGCAAGCCAAACTAACGGATCGGCCTTCGGCAGGAAAAACTTGCAATAATTTGATCGTTGAGAATCTTTTATTTTCCACCCGAGATTTTTTAGATAGAGTTTTAGTTTTAATTTAAATAACTCAATAGAGAAGTTATCTGATTAAAACAGTCATATCTAGATAATTTCTAAGAAAATAAATATTCTCGATAATTCAACACATTTATCTTGAATTAATTTACGATAAATTAATTCAACCGATAAACAGACATGAATTATTTGATCCCATTGAATTTTAGCCAATTAAATAATTTAACATAAGTCATCAATTTATTGAAAAAGCATGTCATATCATTACAGGATTTATTATAAGCTAGCAAAGGGGACCTGATGGACTTATATAGTTCAAGCTTCAATAATTATAAAATATAATATCTCATATACACATTTTATAATTATCAACTCTTACGTTACTCCACTAAAAGCTTACAGCTACACTCTCGAACTATATAAAATTATGAAGCCCAAATTAGCTAAATGTCTATGACATATCATAATGTGTTGTATCTCTATAAGATATTCATAATCGGCTTAAAAATAAATTCCATTTTACCTTCTCGATTATTTTTATCTTATGTTCCGTTATCTCACAATTAGAAAACTTACCATCTAAGGGTAGTATACCATTTGGTTACACGTATGCATCCAAATGGTTAAGTGTACCAGTTTTCTAATTACAAGATAATGTATATAAGATAATATCATTGACTTCACCAATAGAGTCATGGATTTCATATCTATGAATAACAGGTCTACGTTATCAAGTGTCATGTCTCTAACATATTGGTATGCGCACCATCACAAAGTTAGGTTATCACCTTTTGGTACATCAAAAGATATAAGATAAGATAACGGGCCCATTAGTCATTTCAGGATTAAGATACAACATAGATGATTCTTTAAAGTGAATTGATTTGCACAGATGAAATTATTAATCCAAATTAGTTCCACTTTATGCTCTGATCTAATATATCGTCACCTATGACAATATACCAATGTTTCTACTCGTGGAGTCCAACTTCGATGGCCAAGACAAACCATCTCCCATCAGAGATGTAGACAACATCACAATCTTAGCATAAATAAAGCACCCAACTTTATTCTCTCGATTGCAAATCTTATGATTTAGACCATCACCTTTAAAATCATGTCTTCCACATAATCTTTCTATCATATGCCTGATTTTTAAAGGTTTAGATCGATAGCCTTAGACTTTTGTTTGCTTAATATGCATTCAACAAATATGAATGTAAAGAGGACAACATTTGAAATATGAATAATAAATAAATTCTTTATTGATAAAATGTCTTCAAAAATATATTATAATATTTTACTTCTTAAGGCGTATATTTCCAACACAAATAAGAGAAGAACTGCCCTTGTTAGCACATCTGGTCATGACCATAATGAGGAACGAAGCCCCCAACATTAAGCACCCCCTCAAATTAGTGACCAAAGGGGAGGTATTCCTCAAGAAGCATATATTTATTTCCTTGAATTGGTTGTGGACCTCGCAAATTTAGCGAGGATATGCACAAGGTGTGGGATTCCTAACGAAGTAAAAATCAGGCACCCTTATCCTAGTGAACGACCGATCAGCCAAAATGATGGGTAGCTCTATATGCATGAAAAATATTTTGAGATAGGATTGAGGCTCTTGATTCCTAAATTCATGCTTGAAGTGATGGCTCATCACAGAACATGCGTACCACAACTAATGCCCAATATAATGAGACTACTGCTTGGGCTTGTTGTAGTCGTTGAAAAAGCAGGTACTGATTTCACACTTGGCAATTTTCTCAACTATTAATGGATGAAGAAGAATGACCACCACTTGGGTTGTTATTATTTTGTATTTATGAAGAATAAATAGTTTATTTCCAACTTTGTCAACCTAGATAGAGGGTGGCAAGAGATACTTTTTCATATCGATTTCCAAAGAATTCGCTCAAGTTTCTAGATGTTTTACTTTCCCTTTTCATGGGGTTACATTGTTGAGTCAAACATTTAGGTATATTCTAGTTCATTTGTAACAACTAATACCTTATACGTCTTGTTTTGCTTGTAGATCCTGACTTAAAACTTCCTCCTTTAGTGGAAATCAACTTTAATATACACATCAACAAAATTTTGGCTATCAAAAACGAGACGTGGCCTGAGATATCTCAACCCAATTGACTGTATGCTTCATCTATCTAAAGGTAGTTTAATAATATTCCATTGATAAGACTTAGAAAATACACATTTCTTAAAGTTAAAATCAATCATTTTGCATTAATATTTTTCGTTAGACTCCTTAATTATAGTAATTATGTGATAAATAGTATTTGAGTGTCTTAGTATCAAAATGTGTTTAAAAATGTATTTTTAGTGTGTTTTTATGCTTGATAATATTTTTGGTAATTTTTAGAGTTATTTCGATATGTTAAATATATGTTTAGTTTGTAAATAGTCAAAACCGTAAAATAATAAGTGGTAATTTTATTTCAAGTCTTAAAGTGTTTGTAAACATGTTTTAAGTTTATAAATGTATTCCATAATTTTTTTAGTAATTTCTTAAAATATTTCTAAACCGAAAGAGGCTGAAAATTTTTAGAAGTTTGAGATTATTTTTGTATGTTTTAATGTAAAAATAAATATGTTTAATATTATTGTAAATATTATGTTTGTAAAATAATTAATTTGTTTCAATTTTCTATCTTTAGATTTAAAATTTGATGGAAAAAAAAAAGAAGCAAAACGGCACCAAAAACAAATGCCTCAAAAAGCACAAATTATGCAAATCATTAAAAGAAGGTGACACATGGCATGTTTTGGATCGTTAGATACGCCGCCAATTTGATCTGATTCGTCCATTTGTCGTGCCATCATCACTGCATCAGCCACGGGCCTCACCACTTGAGGAGTGCTATCCAATTTGGTGTAGTCGTCTCCACGTGATGCCTTTATCAAAGCTTCATAATCAGTGTACTTTGATTCATCTAACGATCACCATCGGTGGTCCCAGATCGTCCCACTTGGGCCCATTTTCTTTAGCATTCTCCATCTATTAGATCTCGTAGCGGATGTCCAAGATCATGCCTAACCCATGCTTCCAGCTGCCACGTCACACTAGATAACGATGGGAATCTCAGACACTGATGAAAGCCCAATCGCATAGAAAAATTAGAAAAAATTGTTAAAAAATTTGCACAATCTGTGCCCTAAATTTCACCTATTCAACAGTTAAAAATGATAAAAAAATTAGTAACTAGTTTTCTTTTGAAGCTTGTAAATATCGAGGGTCTCTTTCCTGGTGGTGTAATAAACAAAACCATTTAATTTTTGTTTTAGTTTAATTTTTTGTTCAGTTTTTAGTCTAGGTTTTTGTAAAATATTTCTCAGATTATGTTGTAAAAATTATGCCCAATAATGTTTGTAGTATTTTATTAAATATGTCTTTTTAATTTTCTTTTTAGTTGAGGTGAGAGGAGGAAATTCTTACAAAATTATTTTAAATATTTTTAAAATTTTCTTTGTTTTCTAACCAGTTATAATGCCAAAACATTTTCTAAAAAAACCTAGGATTTTGATATTTTCTTAGCTAGAACTTTGCTAAAATTTCGGTTTTGATTTGTCAATGACATAAACTGGTATGGATAATGCTTGGAAGGAACTTCATTAGCCGTAGATATAGAATGACTTAGTAAATGCTTAACTTATTATTTTGGTTGTTACGTTAGTAAAGTTATATTGAAATGCTGCATGTCTATTACGTTGAGGTTTTGCTATATTATAAACATGAAATGGTACAATAAATGCTTGGTAATTCTCAATTTATTATTGACATAGGATGGCATAATGTATTCTTAATCAAATTAATAAATAATTAGAAAAACTAAAATATATTTAAATTGATAGCCAAAACGGAATCTTTGAACCTTAGTTTTGTTATAATCAATGTTTTACCTCCTTAATTTGTTCTTAATATTGTTGTTATTCTGTTAAAGTCATTTTAAATGAATTGCATTTGTTGTTGAAACTCCATTTTAATTTTATCTGCATTTCTTGTTACTAAAGTTCTAAAATATCAAAATCTGATAATGAATAATGCTGTAAAAATGTATGAATATTGTGAATATATTTTGTAAACAATAAAAATTAGTCCTCATTTTTTTTTAGTTTACAATAAAAGAAAAAGTTAATATAATAAATATACTAGAACTAAATAAAATCTTTCCTTGTAGGATTGACCACGGATTCACCGAGTAATTATTACTTGAGATAACCTTATACTTGGGGTTATATCAAAGTGAGCATTTAGACACATGAGTCAAGTTATTGGTGTCATTGCTAGGGACAGTATTGTTTTCAGTGTAGTATATTTTATGTATTGAGATTCTCCTAATATCATTCATTCTAAGAACGTTGTTTTGACTAGGAGGTTGGTTTTCAAAGAGGCGGATGCTTTTCATTTACTACTTTATTCTTCCCGAGTAAAGAAAAGATTAGTGCCTATCTATAAAATTTTGTAAATAATATTTTAAATAACTTATATACTGGTTTAGTCTCGTGTTTTGAAAACTTGTAAATTAATTAGGAAAAGTTTAGAACCAACTTTAGTCTCTATTGTGTCTTCACGTTCACCTAAAATGGCTAATGATGAAAGTGTTCATAATGAAAATATTGCTAATCAACAACTCATTAATCTTGTTTGTTTAATGCGAGATTATTTGCAACCACCCCAAGAATTCACTCTATCATGTTTGGTTTTTCCTTTCAATGCCCATGACTTTTTGTTTAAATTAGGAATGATCAATTTGCTTCTAAATTTTCATGGTTTAGAATATGAAAATCCTTACTTGCACTTTAGAGAAATTGAAGATGATTATGCTACCTTCACTAACCAAGAAATTTCAAATGAAGTTGTTGGGCTAAAGCTTTTCCTTTTTTCCTTAAAAGACAAGGCTAAAACTTGGCTTACATCATTAAAACCTCAGTCAATTGGTACATGGCAAGAAATACAAACCTAGTTTTTGAATAAATTCGTTCCAACTCATAAAACCAATGCTTTAAAAAACAAATTCAAAATTTTTCTTAGAATGCAAAGGAAGTTTATTTTTAATGTTTGGAATGTTTTAAGGATTTGTGGAATTCTTGCCCACATCATGATTTTGATAAATGGTATTATGTTAGTTTCTTTTATGAAAGTTTAACTCTTGAGACCCAAGAATTCATTGAAATAATGTAAAATGGAGAATTCCTTGATAAAGAACCTGATGAAGGGTTAGTTTTTTAGATAACTTAGTTGAAAACTCTCAACATTGGCAACATGTAAATTCTAAAGGCTCAATTAGGTCTAATCTTGCTAAGGCTCAAAGAGGCATTCATCAACTTAGTCAAGAGAATGATCTAAGTGCTAGGATTGCCAATTTGTCAAGGAAGATTGAAGCCATGGAACATAAGAATATTCATGAACCCAAGAATGAAACTTTGTGTAGTGTTTGCTAAACTCTAAGTCATTCAACTTATAAGTCATTCAACTTATGATTGCCTAGCTTTTAAGGAAGAGTCCCATGAACAGGTAAACTGTACAAATCAAATGGATTGACTTAGGAAACCTTTTCTATATCCATGTTTTGACTCACTTAATCCACAATGGATAAATCATCCTAATTTTAATTGGAAAAATGATCAAACACAACCACGACCAGAACCACCACCGCCACCTCAAAATTTTCAAAATCATCCACCATTTCCACAGCAACCTCAAAATTCATAATTTCTAACAAATCAACAATTTCAGAAGCCTCTATAAATTTTTCACCTCTTAAAAGTTTTAATTCATGAGTTAGAACACTTAAGGATGTTTTGCAAAAATTTATTCAAAAATAGGAAGTCATTAACACTCATATTACAAAACACATTCATGAGATTAAGGAATCCATTTCAAAGCTCACTTCTTCACTTGCAATTATTTTAAAAGGCAAATTTCTTCCTTAACCTATACATTATCCTTCTGCAAATGAAATTACCACTTCAAGTTCTTCATCACAACAAGCAATAGTTAATTTTATTTCAAGTATTCAAAGTGGTAAAATTGTTGATAAAACTGTTGATTCAACTTTGAAAAGTAAGGATAAAGTTAATAGTATTGAGGGAAGTTTTGGTACAAAAATATTGTTTTTAAAGAGAAATTTGTTTTGAAAGTTCCTTTTCTACAAGCTTTGCTTTCAAAAGAGAATTTTGATAAGAATGTTAAAATTTTTGAACCTTTCAAACAAGTCAAAATCAACATTCCACTTTTAAATGCAATTAAATAAGTCCCATCTTATGCTAAATTTTTGAAATATTGTTGTACAATTAAAAGAAAGCATAATGTAACTAAAACTATATTTTTAGCTAAGAATGTTAGTTCCTTCATTCAACATGATTCACTATTGAAGTATAATGATTCAGTTTGCCCCACAATTTATTGTATTATACGAAACACTCAAATTGACCATGCATTGTTGGATCTTAGTGCTAGTATTAACCTTTTACCTTATTCTTTTTATCAGCAATTAGGTTTAGGTGAACTTAAGCAAATTGCTATTACACTTTAGTTAGCTGATCATTTTGTGAAAATTCCAAGAGGAATAGTTGAGGATATGTTAGTTTGAATTGTTAAGTTTTACTTCCCGGTAGACTTTATTTTTTTGGACACATAACCTACTTCCACTTCAAATTTTTAAGTCCCTGTTATTTTAGGCCATCCATTTCTTGCAACTTCAAATGCCTTGATTAATTATAGAAATGGTATCCTGGGATTATCTTTTGGAAACATGACTTTAGAGTTCAACATTTTCAACATGTTGCAACCTAAGCACAAAAATTACGACGCCAACTTTGTTGAAGGAAGTACCTCTCCTGGATTGCTTGATCCATTAGCATGTTTCGCTAGCTCTTTTAAAATGAATGATCCATCAAAAGCTGAAACTTATTCCATGATTGCCTTAATTGATGAAATACATGAAATTGAGAATTTTATATGAATAGACATTGAACAAACTAATTTAGGAAAGATAATTCTTGTTCGAGGAAAACAAATTGTTGTTAAAAATGAACATGTTGAAAATGAAGAATATGATCCTGTAAAAGAATTTTTGAAAGGCAAGGGTAACTTAGGTTCATGGGAAGTCTATACTCTTGGTTAATTTGGACCCAGTCATATTCCACTAGAAGTAATTGATCGTGACATGAATGATTTTGATAGGCAATACTAAGAAGCATTAAATGACAATAACTTTTGGGGACTTTCTTTTTTTTTAACAAATCAATAGATGGTTTAACTCCCTTTGTTGATTTCATTTATATAACTTTAGGCTCCGATGAAGAATCTCTAAATGAGAAATAGTATTTTCTTTAATTTTAGTTTTAATTTTTAGTGTGTTTTTTTATTTTGTGTATTATTTTTGCTAAAATTTAGAAAAATGATTTTTCAAAAATCAATTAAAGTGGCTAAATTTATGGAGGATATAATCATGATTAATTAGTTAGTATTTTTATAGCAACGGCCTCTAAAACACATTTTATTTGAATGGTTATCAAAGAATTTTTTTAATTTTAGACTTTTTTAAATTTTAATTTTGATTAAAAACACAAAAAATTGAAAATTTTAAAAACACATAAAAATTAAAAAATAATATATATGTATTTTAAGTTAGTTTTTAGTTTGTTTAGTAATCCATTAAATTACTTTTACTTAGCCTATTTTAGTTTAGTCCACTATTGTTTAGAATAGTGATACTTGCATCTGTACAGTTTTTCTCGTTTCCAAACAGTAACATACCATTTGTCTAAATCCTATCATTGTGCATTGAGGTTCAAAAATCTTTGCTCTTTCTTTCTCTAGATTTTTTGTTCACTCTCTATTTTTTTAATTCTCTCTGTCTTCTTTCTAAAATTCCTAGAAGTTTTCTAGAAATATTCAAAATTCTTTGATCTTTCAAATACAGTTTTTCTAGAAAACCTTCAATCTCTTATGTCTTGCTTCACAAAAAATCTTCTTAATACTCTTTCAAATCCACTCAAACCTTTCAAATCTCTCAAAAATCACCAGTTTTTCAATTCACTCTTAAGAATCACATCTTTTTCTCTCTTTAATCGTGGATCCTAAGTATGAGCACCTTAAGAAATATTTTCTTTCCCTTTCTCAAAATGAAATAAAAAAGAAGTACAAAACTAAAATCACTTGTCCTTGGGTACTTTCTCATTTTAAACTTCTTACTGTTATTAAAGTGTATATTGAAGATCTTCTTCGTCGTAATAATGTAAATAACATAGGTCTGCTTAGGATGGGTATGAATATATGTGCTAGGAAAAGAAGAACCCGTTATATGGAATCAAAGTGTCCTAAACGTTCTCGTCAAACTTGTTTTGGTAAATGTCCCTCACCTGCTTATGTGTCCATAAACATAAAAGATAGGATTCAATTTTGTAAAAATGGTCTTAGGAACGAGGACTTGGAGGATCTTTGAGCCTTATTTGAGTCACATCTAATTAAATACGTTTAGGGGGCTATTTCAACACTCTAGCCTTAATTTCATGCTAAGAAAGAATGTCTTAAGAATCTGATGTTAAAAGACCAAACTGTTCAGTTTACGAGAATGTTAGAAAGGAAGTATACTCAAGATCCCTCTACTTTGAAACAAGATCTCTAAAGTTTTTGTTCATTTTTTGTATGATTTTCCTTACTTTAAAAGAAGTTGAAAATTTATTTGAGAAATGTTCTTGGTTTTAATGAAAAATTATCGGAATGGCTAACGAAACTTCTGAAAACGTATTCTAATTAACATAAATTTTCTTCAATTCATTTATGAATAAAATTTCATCAATAAAAAGATTTTTGTTTTTGTATGATCTTTACAGTAGTTGTTTAATAATACATTGTTTAATAATTATAATTGTATTGTTTATCTTTTAATAATAATATTTTGACTTTTTTTTCTTAGATGCATTGTTTTATTCGGTAGGTGTTTTGTGTGTTGTGTAAGATAAGTTTTGTCTCAATTTTTAAAATTTGTTCCATTTTGTCAAAAGGTGTACATTAGTGTCTAGTATGTCAAAAGTTAAATAGTTTTATTTGGTAAAATTTTTAAAAGTTCTATAGTTATGTCACATCTGTCCACTTGTCCATAACTATTCTCACAGCTATCTTTACCTAATTTTACCCAACATTTACTTAGATGTGTATAAAATCCCCTTAGTTTTAGAGTTTTGCTCACAACGATGTAAAAATGAGTCAATCTAAAAAAAAAAGGGGGCTTAGTTTTAGAAACCATTATAGAGACCTTGTCCTAATCAACTTTGAATTTCAAAAACATCTGTGTGTTTTGCAGTTCTAATTCAGGAAAAGTTATTGACTACATAAATTCTGCATCCCATTCAGGTCATTACTTGGCTAAAAAAAAGATAAATCTTTGCCACTACTGTTGAAAAATTGCTCGAGAAAATACAAGTCATTACTCCCAAGGCGGACACTACAACTTCAAAGTTTTGTGAGAAACACAAATGAGATTTGGATCTTTTTCTTTAAACTCTATCCCTTTCAGTTTTTCCTACAGCATTATCATATATATTTGTGAATGTTTTTGTTTTGTATGACCGCTCTTTTATATATATGTTGTTACTCTTTTTGCTTAATCATTAAACATTGGGGATAATGTTCAATTTAGATTTGGGGAGAAGGTTGAGCTAAATTTTTCAAAATTTGTGAAAATGCTTTGATTTTGTAAAAACCAAGCAAAAATTAAAAAAATTGAAAATTAAAAAAATAAAAAAATAGTGTGCTATTTGTAAAACTTTAAGATTCGTATTCTCTTAGGTGAGGATGACTGAGTGAAGGATTTGTTAAAATGCGCTTGGATATGGTCTAAAAATGTAGTCTTATTTGTTTTTATATATCTTCGCATCTTTCTTTTATGGCATGCATGTTTAAAGGTAGCTGAGGTTAGGAATACTTAATATTCTTGAAACGCATCTTTGCCTTTTAGAAATAGCTAAGTCAAAGAGTGACTAGGATTCTTGAAACGTATTTCTACTTGTTTGTAAAAACTGCACATATGCATTGCATCTGGTTGTTTTGTTAAAAAAACTAAAAAAAATTAAAAATTGAAAAATCTAAAAAAAATAGAAAGATTTCAAAAATCTTAAAAAATACTTTGTGATATATGTAAATATTTTTGTTTTTCGACGATTTGTCTCCTATCTAATGATGATGTTAAAGGTTATATCATTTTCATGACTTGTGATAAACTTTAAATATTGCTTTAGTTTATGTTAGTTTCTTTAGTTTGCTTTATATTTGGTTGTAATTTTCCCAAAATGTGAGCACTTAGACTTGAACTATGATTTGTTATACAAATTAGTGACTGTTTCTATTAATATAATTTGGTTTAACTTTACAAAGTCTTATAACTTATTTAGATCCCTTTTGAGACGAAATCCTAGTTAACACTAAGTTATATATATATATTTAGGCTATCTTTGAATCGTGTGAGCCTTTTTAAGCTTACCTGTTTGTATTCTATATCCCTAGTCACCATGTTGAGCTTAATATTTCTATTTTTCTTTGTCACCTACATATTTAGCCTAGCCTTTTTAATAATTTTATAATCCTTTCTTTTACCTTTCATTCATAAGGCATATGATCTTTGAAGTGTAATTGGATTTATACTGATGTTATAGGAGCTTAGGTTAGGTTAAGAATATCTGTTAAGTCTGTAAAGTATTTAATTTCATTTACTTCATTTCTGTTGTAATTTTTAGTCATTTTGTATTTTTGTAAAACAAAAATGTACAAAAGTAAAAAAAGGAAAAAAGTATGAAAGTAAAAAAAATATATAAATAAAAAAATGGAAAAAAGTTGAAAAAAAGTGTAAAAAAAGTTGAATAAAAGTGGATGACAATGAAACTTTATTTCAAGTTTGGGATTGTAACTCGAAAATTAGATTGTAGATTTTTAAAAGTTTGGGAATTATTTTGTTAATGTTTTATGGATGAACATAGCCTTAAATTTATCTTTTATCTTACCTTTTACCCAAGCCTTACATTACAAGTCAAATAAAAGTCCTAATGATCTTTAACAAAGTATTATGCTACATTAGTGGAGAGAAGGATGAAAAAAAAAAATTTATAAGAATTTATTAAAATAAATCAATTTATATCAATTTAAATTTATCTAGTTAGTATACATTGATTAGTAGTAGAAAATCACATACATATGAGAAAATCCATCTTATATATTAGACATACTCTAGAAATGAACTATAACTTAATTAATATTTGTATTTTTACTTTGAGATATGAATCTATGATAATCCCTAAAGAGAATCAGCAAGGAATCACCAACTTTTGAAAAATTATTTAAGTTTTATGGATTTAACTACTCGGGATTAGCAACAAGCTGGCAAGGGGGTATGATGAGACTTAGAAAATATATATTTCTAAAAGCCAAAATCAACCATTTTGCATTAATATTTCTCGTTAAACTCCTTAATTATAGCAATTATGTGATAAATGGTATTTTAGTGTTCTAGTGTAAAAATATGATTAAAAATGTATGTTTAGTGTGTTTTTATGCTTAATAATATTTTTGGTAATTTTTAAATTCGTTTTAGTATTTTAAATATGTGTTTAGTTTGTAGATAGGCAAAACCGTAAAAATAATAAGTGGTAATTTTATTTTAAGTCTTAAAGTGTTTGTCAACATTTTTTAAGTTTATAAATATGTACTATAATATTTTTAGTAATTTCTAAAAATATTTCTAAGCCTTAAAAATTATACTTGTGTCAAACCAAAAGAGGTTGGAAATTTTTAAAAGTTTGTAATTATTTTTGTGTGTTTTAATGTAAAATAAATATTTATAATATTATTGTAAATATTATGTTTGTAAAATAATTAATTTTATTTCGATTTTATATCCTTAGATTTAAAAGTTAGCCAAAAAAAGGGCACTAAAATGGGTAAAATCGGACAACAAATGCCTCAAAAAGCACAAATTATTCGAATTATTAAAAGAAGGTGACATGCATTTTATTTTGGATCATTAGATGCATTGCCAATTTGATCTAAGTCGTCCATTTGTCATGTTGTCCTCATTGCATTAGTCGTAGGCCCCACCACCTAAGGAGAGCTATCCAATCTGGTGTAGCCGTCTCTATGTGAAGCCTTTATCCCAGCTGCATGATCAGCATACTTTGACTGATCTAACGGTCACCGTTCGGGGTCCCAGCTGGTCCCACTTGGGCCTATTTTCTTTAATGTTCTCCATCAGTTGGATCTCACAATGGACGTCCAAGATCGCGCTTGACCTATGCTTCCAATTGCCATGTCACACTAGATAACAAAGGGAATCTTAGACATTGATGAAGTCCAACCATGTGGAAAAATGAGAAAAAAATTGTTTAAAAAATTTGCACAATCTTGTGCCCTGAGTTTCAACGATTCATCAGTTGAAAATTGTAAAAAAAAAAAAATTAGTAAATAGCTTTCTTTTGAAGCCTATAAATAATGGGGGTCTTTCCCCTGATGGTGTAATCCGAAAATAAAAAATTATTTAACTTTGTTTTAGTTTAGTTTTTCATTCAGTTTTTAGTCTAGGTTTTTGTAAATATTTCTCAAATTATGTTGGACAAATTGTGCCCAATAATATTTGTAGTATTTTATTAAATATGCCTTTTTAATTTTCTTTTTAGTGGAGGTGAGAAGGGAAATTTTGGCAAAATTATCTTAAATATTTTTAGTTTTTTTCTTAGTTTTCTATGCAGTTATATTACTAAAATATTTTCAAGAAAAGTTAAAATTTTGATATTTCTTAGCTAGAACTTTACCAAAATTCCAATTTTGACCTGTCGATGATAGAGACTAGCATAGATAATGTTTGAGAGGACATTGATTAGCTATAGATAGATAATGGTTATATTAAAATGTTACCCATTTATTAAGTATGGATAATATTTGGGAGGACATTGATTGGTCATAGATAGATAATGCTTAACTTATTATTTTGATTGTTATTTTAGTAAAATTATATTGAAATGCTGCCCATTTACTAAGTTGAGTTTTTGCTACATTATAGACATGAGACAACCTTTTACTTAGGGTTATATCAGAATGTGCATTTAGACATGCAAGTCACCGATCATATATCCCTATTCACTTCCCTAATAGAGTATTTAGTTCTCTTCTTCGATTGTATCGACTATCCAAGTTTATTACACATTTATCTGATGACGATGTATGCCTTACATAGCTCGCTTTGGCCATGATGAAGTTTACACTTTCTTCTACCGAGGATGTTGATAAGAAAAAAATGGATGCAAAGGTGGTTGCAAGGGAGGAGGAGAAGGAAGAGGAGGAGGAGGAGGAGGAGGAAAAGAAGAAGAAGAAGAAGAAGAAGAAGAAGAAGGCTTTGAGCACTCCTCCTTCTATGTAACACCCGCCATTATCATGTAATGGTTAATGATAGATATTTAACAATGTTAAGTATTTTTTTTATGATATAACGTTACTGACTATTTATTTTGAGTATAATGACAGGTAATAGTCATTGGAATTGATGTGCTTAAGGTATTCATGTCATTTATGATTTAAACATGACCAATATTTAATGTTTTGTTGGATATTATTGAATGTGATAGTTCGGCAGGCCGATGGATTTAATCGGCAAGCCGAAGTAAACAATGGGCAGACCGAAGATCGCTGACAGGAAATTTACAAATAATTTTCCAAATTCATGGCATTGATGATTAATTTAATTTATTGTGATGATTCTAAATAATTAATATATTTTTATCTCATTCCTTATCTATGTTAGGGAAGATTTGTTTTTTTTTTTTAAATGATTTGACTTTGTGAAAAGGTTTCCCAACTTGATAAGATGAGATGTAGTGGTTAGAGTAAATCTTGACTTTTTCTTATCCTCCCTTATCATACATGCCTATATCCCTTTCTTTTTAAAAGAAAACCTACTTCAATTAAATAGAAGATTACCTCCTCACATCATTCCCGCATATTACGAGTATCACTCTCACTCTCTTTCTCCCTCAAAAACGTTTTCTCCCTCTCTCACTAAGAATTCTCTATGACATTCTTTTTCTCTCTCTCCATGTTTTTCATCCCCTTCTCACCTTAATTTTTTTGCAAAGAATTGAAAGAAATATTAGGTTTTCTCTTGGGCAAATTCAAGAAAAATTGAGAAGAATTGTTTTGAGGTAAGAAATTCATTCTTGGTTTATTCCTAAAAATTTGGTTTCCTTTGAGTTCCAACCCTCATAACTTTGTCTATGAATATCCGATTGATGTAAAATTTTAATATGTTATTTATGTATGTGTCATGTGTTATCCCTCAAAATTTCACATTATTTGGAATTTTTCATGCTGAGATATAAAATTTTTACTATCTGTCACTCATTGTTTTATGATTGTTGATTGCTAAAATTTCTCAAAATGCAGTCTTCGTTCCTAAGGCAAACGAATATTGTTCCTCACGAAGTTTTGTAGAAATATTCATGTATATATTAAGTGATGGACTGAAAAGTTTCATAGTGATATGATGAATATTTATGAGTTCTTGAATTTTATTTAAGGCTAGGTTTTATGACTGTCTAATCAGTAAATTATGGAATTATTTTTTTGTGTGACCTCTTTGTATATCTAAATAAATTTATTTGCTAATGAAACTTTTTGTGGTACTGTGTTTATATGTTATTATGTTGTCATATAAATTTTAGGAGTTTTATTTCAATTATTGGAGTGTGGTAATTTTGTGTTGCTCATTGCTTATGTGATTAGAGTTTATTTTTGCCTCTAAATTCTAATACATGTTTTGAATTTTTTTGAATTTATTTGAAGCTAATCTTTGGGTATGTTGTAGTTTTAGGTGTCTATTATATGCAGAATTTTTATGAAATTATTTTGTGACATAGATAATTTATTTTATGCATGTTTGTTAAGGCTGCTCACTATTTTATTGTTGCTGGTAGTTTTTGTGTGGTGTGTTTTGTGGTTTATTTTAATTGTTTAATGGAATTATTGTGACTAAATAAAAATTAGGGTAATTTATATATATGTTATAATGTCCCTGCAAAATTTCACACCTTTATCGTATGTGAATTGTCAGATATTGAGTTGTAAAGCCTTAATGGTTAGGCATATTTTGCATGAATGTTATATGATGGTAATGTGTAATTGTTTTCCTTGTATTTTCTTAAGATGGAAGTATGAATGATGTCTTATAGTAATAGATGATTTCATGAGGATAAAAGTTAATTTTTCAATTTGTATATGAATGTATGACATGAACGCACCCTAAGAAGTAGGCACATCGAGACTGCGGCGATGTCATATGAGTAATGTCATACGAGTAAGGTTTAAGAAAGCAAGTCAAGTAAGTATATTCTCACCTGCAACATGATAAAGTTTATGAAATGTTTGAAATCTATGTTCATGATGATTTCCATGACGATTTTAACGACGATTTTATATAATGTTTTATTATGAAAGATTTGAAGTGCAAGAATGTTCAATGCATGTTTTGATGATGACGTATTTCAAAGTTAAAATATATATATATATATATATATATATACATGTATCACTTAATTAAGTGTTGCACATCCCATGGTTATATTTATTATGTCCAAAGTTGGACTTGTCATGTTTGGTTTGGGATTAGCTACCTCTCTCCTCTCATAACGGCGTACCTATGATGATGATGTTTATGATGCAACACTTGGGCCCTCAAAAATAAAATGAATGAAGCTTTAATATGGATAATGTTAATGAAAGATATGTTCTATATAAAAATATGCCAAGGCACTTCTATGTTAACGATGACTATGATTATGATGTTTCATAAAAATGTTCATAAAATGTTTTATGTTATGAGATAGGAAAGTATACTTACTAAGTTTTGCTTACTTAGTTTATGATCATGTTGTAGATAAAGGTAAGAGGACTATAGAATAGGTGGAGGGCAGGGATAGGCATGTGAGAAAGGAACAATGGATTGATATAGAAGAATGCCAAGATAGAAAATTTTCATTAAAAAAAAGGGTTTTTGAACTATGTTTCTATTTCTTTGTATGCTAAATTTTCACACTCTTAAGTAAAAAGACTTGTTTTTACATTGTATTGATTTTGCAAAAGATCGGCCTACTGATTACCCTATATCGACCTTTTGATTTAAGTGTATTAAAACCCCTATTTTGCAGTACGTCAGACGGCTTGCCAATGGTTGAAGTTCGGACTGCCGGTCATGTTCGACCTGTCGATGTCTGAAGTTTGGCCTATCAAACTATTTGAACAGATTTTAAAGTTGTTTTAAATTTTATTTAAATTATGGTCTCATTGTTTTGGTGTTGATAAACTATTTAAAGAATATTTATAATTAAGTAATTTAATAAATGTTAAAAAAAATGCTTGCATGGCTTCTCGGATAAGTTTAATAAATTTTACCTTGTTTAAATGGTTTCTATTAAAATTAATGAAAATGAGAATGAATGTTATGACATCTGTCACGTCAATAAGGAGGCGTTACAGGCTTTAGTATCAGAGTAAAGTTTCATTTTGAATTTATATTGCCATACGTCAATTCAAGTCCTCAAAGTAATTATATTTTAAGTTAATGATATAGATGTAAGTTTAATGACAAATATGAGATTTAAATGTATAATGATGAATACCTTAATGCATAATTAGGTAGTGAAATCCTGTCTCCTTTGATAAATTGGAAGATTATTCCTAAACTCGTAATTCCTTTTGGAAGTCAAAGATCCAAGGCTATGGGAGGATTCAAACCTGGGCTCAAGCTACTATTGCTAATGACAACTAGACCAATGAAAGACTGATGACGATGATTATCGAATTGTAAAGGCAACTCTAGAAACAAAGAAAGGAGATCGAAGAACTAAGATCTAATGGTCAAGGAGGTGAAAGACAAGGTGAGAACATGCTAAAGACAAGGTGAGAATGTGCCACCTCCTCCTCCTCTCTAGCCACAAGGAGATGAAGTCCTGGCTCCTACACCATAACCAAGATCGGTTTATCAGGAACCACTATTGGTCAGATGCAAGAGGGTCAAGCCAGCAGATTTTGAATGTTCTAAGAATCCTCTAGTTGCTTAAGGATGGCTGAAGACAATTGAGGCTATTTTAAAGCTCATGGGCTTCACAAAAAATGAGAAGGTCCTCAGTGCCTCATACTGCCTTACTATGGAGGCCATAATCTAATGGGATGGAATCAAATAGAGCAGGAATGTTGATAAGAGGACATGGACTAATTTCATTCATGAATTCAACAAAAGGTTCTTCCATATGAACATTACTCGAAAGCATTATGATGGGTTCGAGAATCTACACCAAGGAGACATGTCGGTTAATGATGTGGTGGCTAAATTTGACTAGTTGGCACGTCTTTGCCTAAGGATGGTTAGTGGTGAAAGTGAAATAGTCAGAAGATTGATCAGGGTCCTTAGTCTAGAGATCACAACAATAGTTAATGGGGCAAGTGACCAGAAGTAGGTTGTTTTGAGGGCACAACAAGTAGAGTTCCACTTGTCGAATTTAAGGAGAAGCCAGCCTTAGCCAAGTCAACTAGTGAACAGTGGAAACACATAGAACCAATCCCAAAACAAAAGCAGCACCAACAATAACCAAAACTGAAGAAACAACAAAAGAAAGGGCAACTATCAAAATCAGTAAAATCAAAGCAACAATAAGTAGGGTGGTGGTCAGTATAACAATAATGTCAGGCAGATTCAGCCATGCGCTAAATGTGGGAGGAAGCAACCAGGTGAATGTCGATTGGGGACAAATCAGTGTTTCATTTGTGGGCGCGAGGACCAGTTCGCCAAGAGCTGCTCTACCCAGACTAATATTCCAGCTCAACAGAGAGCTCCTCATACCCAACTCCATCAGATGCAAGCTACCTTAGAAGGACCGTTGATATACTAGGGAAGACTTGAAGCCCCACCTACCAATGCCCACATTCACACCATGACAAAAGAATAGGTGGCTGTTGTTGTCACAGGTCAAATTCAAGTCTTTCTTTTCATGCACATGTTTACTTTGATATGGGTGCTACACATTCTTTTATATCCTTATCTTTTGCTAAGAAATTAGAAGTGCATTGGGAACCTATGAGACAGGGATTCACTACGACACTACCCTATGGGGAAGTGATGATGTCTATGCATTATTTGCTTACAGTTCCTTTATGGATTTCTAAAAAGGAACTCTTCGTCGATCTTATTGTGATCAATATGTATGATTATGACATGATTCTCAGGATGGATTTGTTGAGCAAGTACAATGCCTTCATCGAATGCCGAAAATGAAAAGTGATATTCCATCCAAAAGGTGAACAAAGTTCATGTATGTGGGCGAGTCTAGAAAGAAGCCCAACGTGTTTTTGTCAAATATGAAAGCAAGGAAGTTGTTAGCAAGCAGTTACATGGGTTATTTGGCTCTAATAATGTTCAATAGGACTTAGGTTTTAAAATTATTATTAATAGAATAAAGTAAATGAATTTAAAGTATTTTTGGAGGAATAATAAATTATTAAACAAACTCATACTTACCTCTCTCAATCTATAACCATCTAAATTCATCATAAATGATTAATCAAATGCGTCTCGCCATCTGTAATCGTCTAAATTCATCATAAATGTTCAATCAAATCTATGCTTACTATTCATTATCTATAAATATGCCAGATCACAGATTATTATCCTTCATGTGCAAAGCCTACTAATTCATCACCGAAGCAGCCCAATTGGGTTTCGGGACCTGTCTCGAAGGTCACTTTCTGCACGACTCGATCTTTTTATGGCATCATGCACTATCATATCATTCAAAACAGGATTCTGTGTCCATTCAGTGTCCATCATCATTTAATTATATCATTCTCTGGGTATTCTTTTACAAGGTTATCATTTATATTCATTATGATTCATTCATTATTGTAACTCATTATCACCATTCATTATCATCATATCCTATGTCTACTAGATTGTTTTCCAAAAATGTTTCAAGAGTATGGAATGTTTAAAACTCATTTTTTTTTAAATCTGGCCATCAAAAAGAAGGATCTAGAGTCCTACCTTGCTTCCTAGCACCATTCATGCCTACACCGCAAATCTTTGTTCTGTTAAACATTAGCTCCTCAGAACCGCAAGCAACCTTAGATGCAGACTAAACACATTAATCTCTAAATGTCAACATATGTCATTACTATGCTATTCATGGTTTCTTAGCGTGCCTTAGACTCAAAATGATCATATAGGAAATCTTCATATCATCAATGGTTTTGAACTCAAAATCATATTCTCTTTCTAAAACATTTCTCAATCATGAAACGATGAAAAATAATGGGCAAAACTGCCACTTCAAGTGGTCAGATCGGCCTACTAACCAACTGAGTTCGGCTTGCTAGACTTGCTAAGTCCGGCTTGCCAACCATACAAGTCTAGCCTGTTGAAGGTGTAGTGTCATTGACCAAACTATACTTCATGTGGTTGACCACATGTTCATGGTGTCCCGTTCGACCGCGTTACACAGTGCACGGCCGACTGTGCTGTCGCAAGTAGCGTGCTCTGTTTTGAACACTTGAGTTCAATTCGAGTTCAAATAATCTCAAATCAATTTTAAAGCATCCAAAACATGTTCTACTGATTTGTAAACATGATATAAGGCATCTAAATTTATGTTTACGACTTTTCTAACTCAATTTCATAACTAATTACTCAAAGTTACACTTTGTTCAAAATATGAAAATAATAGAGCAAGATCATGTTAAATCCGCATCTGCATAAGTGTTGATGATTAAATCTAGTTTGTAAAACTTATATATTGTCTAATAAACCATGCTAAACATTTTTCTTTATATACTCAGTTGCCAAAACACAATCTCTATTCACAACTTAAACATGCATCATATATTCAGTTGAAAACTAGAAAATAAAGATGACTAAGGTAAGTATTTTGGTTTGCATACATGTTGATGATGAATTCTACTTCCTTAAAGAATGTAAATCATGGGTAATCCAAACTCTTCTCACCAAGTTCAAACATTAAAGGAATCTTCAATCTCAGATTTTAGCAATGGAACCCATATACAACATGCAAACTTCTAAAATGAGAACCACTTATTGTAAAACCATAATTCATGCATTAAACTCAAGTTTTTTGAGCTGATTGAACTTAAATAAAATTTGAATGAAAGATTGAGTGGCTTTGGAATATCTAACCTCAAATTGATGAAAAGAAACAAGGTTTAGACACTAGAACTTTGCTTCTATCTTTGGCTGGTCTTTAGAACTTGTGTTTGTGTTCCTGAATTTCCTTGAGTTTTTATCTGAGTGTTGTTGTAGTGTGTTGGGGGTTTGAAATCAAAATAAAAGTGTATCTAAGACAAAGAGGAGACATCGGGAAGATAAGGGGGTAAATGAGTAAAGGCTAGATGATTTGGCTTAATTAGATGCTGGTACAATTGTAGAGATGGTTCTGGTGAAACCATGTCTTGCACATGCTTTTTGGTGAAACAATTCTCTAGCCTTAGTGCTGCTTCACTTGGGTGAGTGATAGAATAGGACTTGTTGACTATTTGTAAATTTGATTTAAATACATAAATTCTAATTTTTTCAAATAGGACAAAATACTAAATTTTGTTAAAATCAATTTAATAAATGGTAAAAACTAAGATAAATAAACAAAATGATTAAAATGCAATTGATTAAGAAAATATCACAAATATGATTTATTAAAAATCAAATCTCAATTAGGCACACTGATTACCAATTTAACATTTAAACTTGTTTAATTTAATTTGGACCTTATAACTCTCTTCCCCTTAGGGAATTATGTCTTTTAATTAAGGCTTATCTCAATAGCGAAATAAGTGCAGATGCCGTTCCAGTATAGTCGAATCCAATTCCCATGTCGAGGCGAAACAAAATAAATAAATAAGCTGAATAAATAAATGAAATGTAATGAATAAATAGATAAAATATCTAGCCGAAACAAATCTCATCGGCAATTACCATCACATGGATACTGACCATGAAGGTGGATGGATAATTAAACCATAATTAATAGTACAACACTACTCACATCATCATTCTTAGAATAAATAGTACAATGTGACTTACATAGACGTCGACACCATGTGTTGCCACAATTCTTTCATCAATGATATGTCACAATGTCATAGACTTACCACCTATCAATTGACAATCTAGACCGACACCTCCTTATTTATTATATTCTTTCAGTTGGTCTTGTATCATGGTAATCTTGTCATCATTTTCATGGATCTCTTCTAGATCAGTGACAATCTTGCCCCTTGGTTCTGACAAATAAACTAGTGCTCGACACGATTTCCTATAAGTGCCTCAAATGGTGCCATACCAATATTCACTTGGTGACTATCATTGTATAACAAATTAAGCTAGATGTAGATACTTTTTCCAAATTCTGCCAAGACCTAGAGTTACAAACACATAGCATATTCTTAAGAATTTGTATAACTCACTTAGATTGACCATCCATCTGAGAATGAAAGACGGTGCTAAAGTTCAACTCCATACCAAATACTTCTTAGAAACTTCTCTAATACTTATCATTAACCTAGATATTTCTATCAAAGTGATGAATAACGAAACTTTTATGCATTTCTCATAATACAATCCTCCCAAGACTTTCCTCAAGTACGTCAATCCAAATTGTATAAAATGCACTAATTCTATCAACCTATTCATAACGTCCCCACCATAGCATCTTGCTTCTATTCTGTGCTTACACTTGATTACATGTCATACACTT
This sequence comes from Artocarpus hirsutus, assembly GCA_946598075.1. Classification (NCBI taxonomy): domain Eukaryota; kingdom Viridiplantae; phylum Streptophyta; class Magnoliopsida; order Rosales; family Moraceae; genus Artocarpus; species Artocarpus hirsutus. The sequence continues at coordinate 39,940 of CAMOHE010000086.1, forward strand.
TGCGACATAATTCCAAAACATCTTCCTTCATGTTTCTTCACTAATTTTTGTCTCTATTCAATTCGCAATGTATTTTTGCACTTCTGAGACCTGTGCACTTCATCCAATATAACCTTTATTACTTCTTTTATAACAGGCACAGCCAAACATCGCATGAAATTTAAAGATCTATTTGTATGTACCTTTTACTCATCAAACTATTCCTCATCTTGAATTTATGTCCATATTCTCTGAAAATGCTGATCTCACCACTGATTCTATTTCACTAACTAAACAAGTGCTAGAATGGACACCAAGTTATAAACCAAAGTCTACCTACAACCCTCTTAGCTTCGTAATCCATATTTACTAATCATGACATTCCTTTTTTGATCTTCTAATGCCAGAAAAGTGAAAATTCTAGAAGCCTAAATCCATCTCCCTTTGAGTGGACTGATACTTCAAATTTTTATGATCCAAGAATATTTGAGATATAACCCCATACAGATAACACCTATAATTTTTTGGTGCATGGATAGCTACTGCAAGTTTTAAATCATGAGTGAAATAAATTTGCATGTGAGGCTTCACTTGTCGTAACTCTCATGTTACAACCCGTCCATATTGCATCATCATGCACCAAGTCTGCATCTTGACACATTGGTATGATCTTCATATGGCCCATCATTATTTGGTACAATCAACACTAAAGCAGTGGTTAACTAGGCCTTCAATTCTTAAAAAAGTGCTCACATTTAGTGCTCCATCTAAACTGAACTTCCTTTTTAGTCAATTGCATCAATGGTACCTCTGTCCTTGAAATCTTACACAAATCCCCTGTAACATACTATAAGTCCTAAAAAAACTATAGATTTCAGAAACGTTCTTCAATCATCCTTATTGCACTACTGTCTCTATCTTAGGAGGATCCACTAAAATATCCTGATCAGAGGTAACATATTCCAAAAACCTAACTCTTGTTAACCAAAATTCACACTTATCTCTTTTAGCATATAGCTGAAGTGCCTACAGAATCTGTGCAAAATTCTAAAATGCTGCTTATGATCCTCCTATCTTAGGATAAATTAGCATGTCATCAATAAGCTCAATCACAAACTAATCCAAGTAAGGCTAAAAGATTCGATTCATTAAGTCCATAAAAAGTTGCTGAAGCATTTCTTAATTTGAACGATATTACTAGGATTTGAAAATGTCCATATCGAGTCCTAAAGGCCATCCTAGAGTTTCATTCTTCCTTTATTCTGAGTTGATGATACCCTGTGCATGAATCCATTCTCGAGAAGTACCGAGAACCTTCCAGCTGTTCAAACGATCCATCAATCCTTGGTAGTGGTTGCTGGTTCTTCACTACAACTTAATTCAATTGTCGGTAGTCAATTCACAATCTAAGAGTCCAATCAGCCTCTTAGCAAACTGAACTGATGCATTCCACAATGATGTAATGTTCCATGCATATCCTATACCTACAAGCTCTTGAAGCTGCTTTTTATATTCTTTCATTTCTGCCAGCACCAGCTGATATGACACCGAGGAGATCGGAACAATTTCGAGAAGTAACTTAATACCAAACTCAATCTCATGGTGCAGTGGAATTCATATTAATTACACTTGACTTTTCTTCTCGAGTTAACAAAAGTGTATAACAAACTAAGCTGATCACACTGGTACTAGTACGCTGGGATTTACCTAAACATGATTTTAGGAATTGATCATTCATCATTTGATCATCACCCTCTCGGTTGGTGATAAGCATTTCCTTTTTGATCATTTGGGTTATCTTTCTAAGGTGACAATCAATTACTGCATTGCACTTAGGTAGCCAATCCATTCCTAGGTTTATATTATAAGTATTCATTGGGAGTTTAATCAAATCATTTCTTAAGTCTCATCCTTAATTACCATTTTACAAAATTCACACATTACTCACATACACTCATACTAAGGTGAAATAATAATAATCATGGGCTAACTAATCACTTTGTTCCTAATCCTAAGGTATTTATAAACGAACTTGAAATGAAAGAATTTGTGGCACCCATATCAAATAAAACACGAGTCAAGAATTGAGAAATAAGGATCATATTGTAAACTACTACGTTGCTGGCAAAAGTAGTGATGAAAATGATAAGGATTGTTTCATTCACCATCAATGGAGCTAGTGCTTCCACTGTTAACACTACTATGCTAGTTCCTTGACTAAATCGGATGGTTATTGTTGTTGTTCCACTCGTGGTCTTTATCTTGTTCCCATAGTAAGTGACCTTGTCTCTTTCAATCGACAATGTTGATGACACCAATTCACCATGGACCTAGATCCATAAAGTAGTCAGTTATCGTTAAATAGAACCTTTGAGCCCTTCTTGAAACTTAAGGCATGCTATAGTAGATCGGGCAACTTGGCCAACTCAATAAACTTTACCTCATCTTTCCTAACTGTATCTTTACTTGCTTTCAAACAATAGAATTCAGTGATTTTCTTGTCCCTATGTCCTTGTGGAAAATATCAGTCTTAGAACAAATTCTCAACTTTATCCTATTCAATGTCCCAGTTATCCTCTACAAATTTTGCCTGTTTCTATTAGGCGTCAGCACTACCTTCCAATTTATATATTGCTAACTCAATGAACGTATCCAAATACTTTTCCACTAAATCGAATCATTACTCAACAACTTCGACAAAGGGGCTCCATTCCATCAAAGACTAAAATTACAGCATCACTAAGATCTCGAAAATACCTCTATCAACAACTCACCATAGGATCTCCACATTGTACCCCTTGCCGCCATTAGCCTAAAGGCAGCAAACTTATCATTCATTATACCCTTGTCACCGACTAGGTCCGTTAGTAGCAACATAACGATACCTAGGTGTTATTCTCTCTGTTCTCAATAAGAGAATTGGACTTAATGCTTTTCGATGTCGTATCTATGTATGCATATTTTTTAAGGTTCAAAACCTAGGGCTCTAATATCAAATCTATCACAAACCTGAACCCAGGTGGTGACATAGTGGATTAATTAAAACAAATTAAATAGATTTAACTAAACTCGTTGATTATTTAATTAATAATTGAGAAGTTCATTTTAGGTAATTTAAGAAAATGTGGTAATTTTTGAACCTTTTTAAAACTTTACCAATCTTTAAAATTTAACCAGTATGATTCTTAAAATAACCTTAGAAAATAGGTTTAAAGTCGTCAATTTCATCGAAGGCAATTTGGCCCTCACCAAACCCCACGCGCTATACACAAAATACAAACATATTAAAATTATACAATCCATAGTCCAATAAAAAAGTAAACACAGTCCATATCATTACATGCCTTGAAATTTAAAAATAAATAAACCAATGTATCACGACCCTTCAGCAGTGTCCTACTCAACGGCGTGTTACAATTCACCTAGAAGGGGAAAATTTTACAACAAACAATAAAATCATGAGTGAAAGACTCAATAGAACTTAGGTTTCAAAATTATTATTTATAGAATAAAGTAAATGAATTAAAAGCATTTTCAGAGGAATAATAAGTGATTAAATTGACTCATACTTACCTCTTTCCATCTATAATCATCAAAATTCATAGTAAATGATTAATCAAATCCATGCTTATTGTTCATCATCTGTAATTATCTCAGATCACACATCATTATTATTCATGTCACAAAACCTACTAATTCCCCACTGAAGTGGCCCAATTGGGTTTCAAGAACTGCCCCCAAGGTTGCTCTCTACACGACCCGATCTCTGTGTAGCATCATGCACTATCACATCATTTCGAACAGGATGCTATGTTCGTTTGGTGTCTATCATCATTTAATTATATTATTCTCTGTGTATTCTTTTACCAGTTTATCTTTTGCATTCATTATCGTAATTCATTGTCATCATATCCTATACCTGTTGGATATAAATAAAAACAAGCAAGTTGTTTTCCAAAAATGTTTTAAGAGTATGGAATGACTAAAACTCATTTTTTTAAAAATCATGGCTATCGAAAAGTGGGATCTAGAGTCCTACCTCTCTTCCTAGCACTGTTCATCCCTACACCATGAATCTCCATTCTACTAAACGTTAGCTTCTTAGAACTGTAAGCAAACTTAGACATAGGCTAAACATATTAATCTCTAAGCGTCGACATATGTTATTACTATGATATTCATGGTTTCTTAGTGTGCCTTAGACTTAAAATGATCATATAGGAAACCTTCAAATCATCAATGTTTTTGAACTCAAAATCATATTCTCTTTTTAAAACATTTCTAAATCATGAAATGATGAAAAATAATGGGTGAAACTACCGCTTAAGGTTGTCAGGCCGGCCTGCCAACCAACTATGTTTAGCCGTTCATAGTGTCCTAGTCGACCGTGCTGTTGCGAGCAACATGCTCTATTTTGAAGACTCGAGTTCAATCCAAGTTCAAATCATCTCAAATCAATTTTAATGAATCCAAAACATGTTCTAAGAATCTGTGAATACGATATGAGGCATCTAAATTCAGTTTTGCAACTTTGCTAACTCAATTTCATAATTAATTACTCCAAGTTACACTTTGTTCAAAATATGAAAATAATAGAGCAAGATCATATTAAATTCAGATTTGCACAAGTGTTGATGATTAAATCTAGTTTCTAAAACTTCTCTATTCTCCACTTAACCATGCTAAATGTTTTTCTTTGCATACTCGGTTGCCAAAACACAATCTCTATTCACAACTTAAACATGCATCATATTTTTAGTTCAAGACCAGAAAACAGAGATGACTAAGGTAAGTATTTGGGTTTGCATGCATGTTGATATGAATTCTAGTTGCTTAAAGAACGTAAATCATGGGTAATCCAAGCTCTTCTCACCAAGTTCAGAAATTAAAGCACTCTTCAATCTCATATGTTTAGCAATGGAGCCCATATACAGCATGCAAACTTCTAAGATGAGAACCACTTAGTATAAAACCATAATTCAAGCATTAAACTCAAGTTTTTTGAGCTGATTGAACTTAAATAAAATTTGAATGAAAGATTGAGTAGCTTCGGAATATCTAACCTCAGATTGATGAAAAGAAACAATGTCTAGACATTGGCCCTTTTGATGGCTCAAATAGCCAACCAATCAAATTTGACCAATAAATGTATTACATTGTGGTGGAGCGAAGAACTTTGCACGTCGGCCCATTTCCACTCAAAAAACACATATTACTCTTTGAAATCAAAAATCGCCTCCAAACCTTATAAAAACCAAAAAATTGTCTTATTCGGCCTAGGGTCACTACAAGAAAAACTACATTTAACAACATATTATTTACGACATGTAGTTTTTGAATGTCGTTGAAAAATACATACAACGACATCTCCAACAAAGATATCATTAACGACATTTGAAACAATAATTAACGACATCTATATAGATGTCGTATTAAAGGTCTCCTTTTAACGACAATAGTTT
>CAMOHE010000088.1:0-26658 GCA_946598075.1 Artocarpus hirsutus
TCTTACAATTAATAGTAAAGCCACATGCTATTCAGTAGGACACAGGCTTATACTCGTTTTGAATTTTTTTCCCCTAATTTTTCTATGTTTGGATAAGAATTTCCGGCATTAAGATTGAAAATACGATGTACTTAAAAGCTTTCACGAAGAAATTACAAAATTAAACAATATGCTTACAAACTTTGAAGGGTTTAGGTTCGTGCCGTAAATTGAGTTAGCAAAACAATATACTTGCAAACTTTAAACGTCGGAATTGTAAAATAGTTAATCTACATGTAAATCGACATTGGTACTATGAATCAGATTACCGACACCATAAAGAATCATTGATTTTTTATAGCTTCTCTTCTTTTCCTCTTTTGCAGTTGTCCCTAGGAAAATTATATCCACTCAATGATTGAAAAATATAACCATAATCTCATTTAATAAAAAAAAATAATCTTCAACTTTTTCTATTGTGCCGCACCTATAAAAATTTTTGTTCAATGTCATGTAATTTGATTAAGTTATATATGCTAAATAATTTTACCCAAGCTAAAGGCGAAAAGCCCCATCAAGTGGTACATGAGTATATGACCAAATCATACAAAAAAAAGTTTTCTAATTAACCAGTTCGTGTAGACATAAAAAAGGGTATATGCCCTAGAGGATGAAGAGCCTTTTTTTTTTATTTTTTAAAGCAATGAAGAGCCAATTTTAGCTCCAAATACGGCCTAATTGTCAATCAAACCGTAAAAGACAAACCCCCAGCTGGGTTTCTGAGTAAGTATTCATCCATTCCCCCCTTTTTTACTCGTAGCGCGCGCGCATATATATATATATATATATATATGCAAATGGCAGAGTCTGATTGATTTTAATTACTGTTAATTTATGCATGTAATTATATTACACATATATACATATGTATGTGTATATATGTTTATTATGTTAAAGGGATTTTCAAATTTCACATATTTGGTTCCATTTTAAATTATTATTATTATAATTACTAGTAACCAATCCATCACTTTTTTTTTTCTCATCACATCTTTCTAATTTTCAGTTCCCAACTGTTAGAGAATTAGGCATCTCTTAATTCTAAGGATTGTAAAAACGAATAATTGTAGAAAAAAATTGGAGATAAGAAGAAAAGAGAGACAACAAATTTTTATATAGGTTCGTTCAAATTCAAGACTACCTCATGTTTCTACCCGTTGTAGATTCTACTATAATGAAGCAGATTACAGATTACAATAGAAATTTATCACACACTCTCAAATAGTGTTTCTCAAATCTCTCTTCTACGTAGTACCCTCTGTGGGAGTTTTTCCTCTCTCAACAATGGAGCTCTCAAAATATGCCTCACACAAAATGATGCCACTCATACTCATAACCCTAGTCACCTTATGTCTATTTATACCCCAAAGAAGAGAAAAATAGCAACTAATGAGAAACCTCAATAGTTTTTCATTTTTGGACCTTTAAAACATGACTTTTACACAAAAAAATTACAAAAAGACAGACTCTGGGCACTACGGCACTAGTTGAACCTCGGGTGGGCGCCGTAGCGCCTAGCCACTACCACCCCTATTATTTTTTTTTCTTCCTATTGGGTTGATTTGGCTTCACATTGCAACAATCTCCTACTTGGAGACTAATCAATCAACGTATATCCAACTGCAGCGGCAACAACTTCTCATGCCTCATAGAGAAGTCCAACTGAAGTTGCGCACAACTTTAGTTTCTCGATTGGAACCGTCTTGGTAAGTTTATCTGCTGGATTCTGACTCTCAAGAATCTTCTTAAGCTTTAACACCCCATCTTCCAAAGCCAATCTAATGAAGAACTATCTTTTGCAGCTTCGAGATGTAACTAATTGCTGTGCCACCCAAAGTATAGACATAACCAGTAGTACTCTTTCTGCTATCAATGTCTCCAACCATATTAGCATCAACATAGCCTTGTAGCCTCAAGTTTGACTTCTTGAAACACAATGCTAAACCCGCAATACCTCTTAGATATATGAGAATCCACTTCACTGCCTCCCAATGCTACTTATCTAGATTGCTCATGTACCTACTCACAACTCCCACTACATGTGCAATGTCTGGTCTGGTACACACTATGGCATACATGAGACTGCCTATTGCTGAAGTATAAGGCACTTTAGCCATGTGATCTCATTCCTGTTCCGTGGTTGGTGATTGCTCCTTTGATAACTTGAAGTGATTGGCCAAAGGAGTGCTCACAGGTTTCGCATTACTCATGTTGAATTTGCTAAGCACCTTTTTAACATAATCTTCTTGTGACAGTTTTAGACCATTACTGTTCCTTGTTATTCTCATCCCAAGGATTTGTTTTGCAGCACCCAAATCCTTAATTGCAAATTCCTTAGACAACTCATTCTTCAGCTTATCAATCTCTTGTTTGCGTCCGTCCTCCTGCTATCAGCTTGTCATCAACATACAGCAACAATATGATGTAGGAGTCACCAAAATTCTTCACATAACAACAGTGATCTCTCTGACATCTTAAGAAATATTACTACACATAAAACCATCAAACTTCTTATACCATTGCTTGGAAGCTTGTTTAAGGCTATACAAGCCTTTCTGAAGTTTGCACACCAAGTTTGCCTTACCTGTCGAAACCTTGTGGCTGCTTCATGTAGATCTTCTCCTCTAAATCACCATGGAGAAAAGTTGTCTTAACATCCAACTATTCCAAGAACAAGTCTTCATTTGCCACTAGCGCAAGTACCGTCCTGATCGTGGTTAATTTCACTACCGGAGAAAAAAATCTCATTAAAGTTGATGCCCTCTTTCTACTGAAAGCCTTTTAGCATCAGCCTTGCCTTGTATCGTTTATTGCCATCACTTTCATCTTTTATCCAATATACCCATTTATTATGCAAGGCCTTTTTGCACTGTGGTAACTCTACTAGTTGCTATGTCTGATTGGACATTAAGGAATCCATCTCATCCCTCATGGCTAACTCCCACTTGATCGAATCTTTAGCCTGCACTGCTTCATCATAACTCTCCTGTTCACCTCTGTTGGTCAATAAAATATAATGCACAGAAGGGGAATATCTCTAAGGCGGTCTGATAGTCCTGCTTGATATCCTAACTGGAGTGGCAGTAGTGCTCTGGTTTCCTTCTGGAGCCATATTCTCTTAATCTTCAACTTTTGGATTTTGCATCTCCACTTTAGGAAGATCCTTCAATGGAATCACCTCAGGCTTCTTACCTTTAGAATTTGAACTTCTAGAGTCATTGCTATCTCTGTCCTTATACAGAACACCTTCATTGAAGATCACATCCTTGCTTTTGATAATCTTCTGATTTTGGTCATCCCAAAAACAACAACCAAACTCAAGTCCACCATAGCCAACCATAAAACACTTCTTTGACTTTGCATCAAGTTTACTTCTAGCAGCAGGGTTAATATGGACATAGGAAACACACCCGAATACTCTCAAGTAAGAGAGATCAACCTTTTTACCACTCCAGACTTTTTCTGATAGCTTGAACTTCAATGGTGTGGATGGACTTCTGTTGATTAGATAAGTTGCTGTATTAATTGTCTTAGCCCAAAACGACTTTGGCAGCCCCGCATACAACCTTATGCTTCTTGCACGCTCGTTTATAGTCCTATTCATCCTCTCAGCTACACCATTCTACTATGGTTTTCCTGAAATGGTTTTCTTCATCTTCATTCCATTTTTAGCACAGTACCGCTTGAAGTCATCATCTACGTACTCTCCCCTATTGTTAGATTGCAAGCACTTCACCTTTAAATCTATCTCGTTCTTCACCATGGTTCTTCATCTCTTGAAAGCATCAAAGACATCAGATTTGTTTTTTAGAAAGTTAACCCATACCTTCCTGCTTGAGTCATCTATAAACATCACATAGTAATTTGCGCCACCAAGGGAAGTAATCATAAAAGGTCCCCATACGTCTGTATGAACTAGCTCTAACTTCCTAGACTTAGGCTCTCTACCTGTTGTTGAGAAACTAACTCTCTTCTGTTTGCCAAAGATGTAAGCTTCACACAAACTATGATCAACAGTTTTCAATCTTGCCAGTTTTCCTTTATAGTGAAGCACCTTTGTTCCTTTCTCACTTATGTGACCGAGCCTATGATGCCACAGCTTGGTATTGGTAGCAGAGTCAGCAACTGCTATGGTATCTCTGCAACTAGAGTTAATGTAGAGAGTTCCAACTTTACATCCCCGAGCAACAACCATTGCTCCCTTAGTGACTTTTCAACCTCCACAACTAAGGGTCACATTATGTCTTTCGTCATCCAGTTGCCCTATTGAAATCAAATTGCTCATCAATTTGGGTACGTGTCTCACCTCCTGAATCTTCCACACAAACCCATTAGGCATTTTCAAACTGACATCCCCAATGCCAACAATGTCCAAAGGTTCATCATCTACAAAGGAAACCTTACCATGATTTTTGGCAACATAATTCTCCAGGACATGATGGTGTGTAGTGGTATGGAATGATGCTCTTGAATCTATCACCCACGAATCAAGGGAATTGTCGATAGATAAGAGTAAGGCATCTTATGCCTCTTCAGTAGTAGCGTTTGCAGCATCATTGTTTTTGTCTTCATTCTTCCTTGGAGCCCTGTAATTTTTTTTTAAGTGGCCGGTTCTTCCACAATTCCAACACTCTAGAATCCTACAGTTCCTCAACTTGCCTCTCCTATTCCTCGACTTACCCCCTTTGCCATTATCCTTGTTGGAATGCCTCTTAAGTTTCCTACCCCTATTATCAACATTAAGGGCTGAGTTTGATGTGAAGGCTTCACCAGAATCCTTCCTCCGAACTTCTTTTGCCAGAATAGAGTTTCTGACATCAATAAACTTCAATTTTGCATTCCCAATAGAATTTGTAATGGCCACTCTCATGGGTTCCCAACTGTTTGACAACGACGCCAAGAGGACTAGGGTATTGATCTCATCATCAAATTTAATCTCTACAAAGACCAATTGGTTCAGAACGATGTTGAAATTATTCAGATGCTCTACCACTAAGGCACCTTCAAGCATTTTTAAATTAAAGAGCTTCTTCATGAGGTATACCTTGTTATTAGCCGAAGGCTTCTCATACATCTCTGACAAAGCCTTCATCATCTCTGCTATAGTATTCTCCTTTGCAACGTAGCGGGCCATGTGTTTTGACAGGGTCAAATGGATCACACCCAACACTTGTCTATCAAGGAGAGTCCACTCTTCATCCTTCATGCCTTTGAGCTTATTAGCCAAGGGCAAGTGTAGTTTCCTGCTATAGAGGTAGTCTTCTACTTGCATCCTCCAATAGGAAAAGTCCGAACCATCAAGTTTGATGATACCGACTGCCAAACCTTCTTCTCCCGTCATCGTTCTTGATCCAAACCTTCACTCTGATACCAGTTGTTGGGGAATTAGGCACCTCTTAATTCGAAGGATCACGAGAATGAATAATTGTGGAAAAAAATTTTGAGACAAGAAGAAAAGTGAGACACCAAATTTTATACAGGTTCGTCCAAATTCGAGACTACGTTCTATTTCTGCCCATTGTAGATTCCACTATGATGAAGGAGATTACAGATTACAAGAGAAATTTATCACACACTCTCAAATAGCGTTTCCTAAATCTCTCTTCTACCTAGCACCCTCTGTGGGAATTTTTTTTCTCTCAACAATGGAGCTCTCAAAATATGCCTCACACAAAATGATGCCACTCACACTCATAACCCTAACCACCTTATGTCTATTTATACCCCAAAGAAGAGAAAAATAGCAACTAATGAGAAACCCTAGCATTTTCCTATTTTTGGGCCTTTAAAACATGACTTTTACACAAAAAAATTGCAACAAGACAAACTCTAAGAACCCGGCACTCAAAACCGGGGCCGCGATGCTAGTTGAACCTCAGGCGGGCACCGTGGCCCTCATTTTGGGTGCCGCGGAGCCCAGCCACTACACCCCTATTATTTATTTTTTCTTCCTATTGGATTGATTTGGCTCCACATTGCAACACCTACCACTAGCTAATAGAACATTTTTTGCTTATGAAAGTGCTTAAATCTTGTCTCATAAACTTTTACAGTCAAAAAAAGTCATTTCATCACAATTCGTCTATGAAAAAAAGAATTGTTTCAAATTTTCCCTCCATTTGGAAACAAATTAGCTTCTCGCCTTTTCCTTCATTAGTTTTTTTAGAATTAATTAAGGATATGTAGATAAAAACTTAAAGCACAAATTAATATTAACGTGTAGGAAAATAAGAACTATCATGTATGGTTTTAGAAATTAAATAGATTATAGATCAACTTGAATAATATTCCTTAATTATGAGTTCTTCAACCATTAGTTTTACCCATAATATTTCTAGGGGAATTTTCATAAATGTCAGATTCTAAGATTTTTTTTTAAATATGAAGCATGTTTATTTGTGATATAACTTAATATACAATATGAATGATAGTATGGCATAACTTTTACTAAGTGGCATGAATAACCACAACTTTTAAAAGTATGGTATAACATATAATTTGCTCAAATTTCTAAGGGTCCCGACTCTTATTATAATTTTCTTAATTGCATCAAGGGCCAAAATTAATTCTTACATGTTTTTCTCTTCCTCAACAATATGGAAATACCATGACGCTGGGGAAGACTCGGTACTCGAAGTGACAGAGGAGAGCTAGAAGAGCTACAATGCGTCTAAACCGATGAACAAAGATGATGACGGGATATCGAGATTGAATTGAACCATTTCGGGGCATTTTATTTCCTTAGTGCAGCTAAGGAGCACTGAGAGAAAGGTTAGAAGACAGCTGTGGTCGTCATGCCATCTAAACATCGTCATCACGAACTGAATATTCCAGCTCCGGCTTTTGCTCTTGCTCCAACTGGCATTGCTTGTGGACTAAGGAATAATCTTTGAATATTTGCGGTTGGAATTGGCAGTTTGGTGGCCAATTATATGCTTCTGTTCTGAGAGGAAAAAAAATGCTCAAGTAATGCAGTGAAAACTGAGTGTTTTTAATTATTGTATTATTATCGTTGTTAATATCTTTGTTGTGAGGTATGGAGTTAAGGATGCGTTTTGCTTGTGCAATTTTGTTTTTCAAGATGTTTTGGTGCTTAGAATTTTACGTTACTAATAAATTCATTTGCACTATGAGTTCAAATTCATTCTTAGTCTTGTCCTCTAAGTTCACACAGGCAAACAACATTTTTTTTAGAAAGGCAAACATCATATAGCATAACAAACCTTGTCTGGTATTGGGGGTGCTCGGCTCCCCTCCAGAAGAGCACTCTTCAGCTGTCCGGATAGCTGCTCGAATATAGCCATTTTTTTGCATACATTTGTGACTCTCCTCTGATTGGCCTTCCTCTCGAGGTGCTCCCCAAGGCCTCTGCTGGCTGCCACGCAAGACATTGCCTTCTCGGGAGGAACATGTGCTTGGGATGGTCTGATATGGCCTGCAACCAAGCTACAACTCATCTCCAAAGGTCGACACATGACCTCATCTTAGCCCTCGGATGAAGGGTTGACTCTCTTTTGGGGTCATGACATTTGTCACCTAACACCTGACACCACCTAATGAGACACTCGGGTCACTAGTCAAACTCGCTTAACACCCAGTCTGAGTGGTAGCCTATAAATCAAAAGCATTTACTCCACTTGGAAGGTAACATGGACTTTTTCACCTAATCCTACTCCCGATTTTGGCAGAACAAGTACCTGACTTAAGTATCAGATAGCCTTTAGCTGGCACCACACCAGTGTCCCCCTTAATCTCCAAGGCGCCCCTTTTTCTTGTTGCAGACTTACCTTAGAAGCCAAGACAAACAAGGCAGGCAGTCTGACTACTGTGGGTAGCCACATGTAGTGTTGATCACCAGTGGAGTAAGCAGAGCATCAACATCTGGCAAGGGGAAAAAAAGATATATGTTCTTGAAACAATGTTTGGTTTAACTATGCTAGTAAATTATAAGAGAGAAGATTAGACAGATATAGTTTGGGGGTACGCAAGTGAATTATATGGGTCAATATGGCATGCATATTGTAACGACTAAGGAAAATGCATTAATAAAATTTAAATTTTAATTAGATTTAATCAATACATTTACCCTTAAAAAAATCATATTTTTATAAAATTACGATAATGTATAATAAAAATTTTAGTAGGAAATTTTACGATAAACTTAATACGATATTGGATATTACTAAATACAGATTTTGAGAGCTTAAAAGCTCAAAAATTTATAAATAATATTCATGAAACGAATTTTATATCACAATTAATTATAATATTGTGGTATAAATTAATGGGTGTTAAGATCAAAATAAAGTAGAAAAATGTGTTAAAACCTTAAAACAACATAAAAGGGGTTCAACGAGGTGTAAGTACACTGCTAAGGTAAAAACACAGAGACAAAAAATACTGTATTTTGACTCCAAAAGCAGACTAAAGAATAGGTAGGATATTATATACAGTATAAGAATATGTTTTTCAATGAGGTCACTCCAATAATATAAGAAAAATATTACGTAGTGAAAAATTATATTATGCAAAATTTTGGGGGCTCACCAAGTGGATACCCTATGAGTTTTTATTGGGCCATCACACCATGAAAGGTGGCCCAATCACCTAAAGCCACCTATTGCCTTTAATTATGAGGGTGATGACTCCCTATTTTTTAAAAAAAGAATATAGAGATAAGTCTTTAATTAATGCTTAAAACATCAAAAATTTTCATTTATCCTTCTTTCAAGATCCGGCAGCCCCTCTTGCCTTCCTCTCAAAATCTTCTCAAAATAAAGTACAGGTTTACAGCTTATAAGAGCAAGTTTTTGTCAGATTTACAAGGATAATAGTAGTATGACAAGCTTAGTCATACAATGCAATGTTTGGGCCCAAAAGATAAAATGAATTGGAAATAGAGTCATATCATAAAAGAAATTTAAACTCATACAAAGTTTAATTTATAATGTTCTGTATTTTTATTTGTTTGAGATTCAGTTCTAATTGTAATATGTTCTTTTAAACTTATGTTTCCTTAAATGTAATTTGTGATTTAGATTTTCAGTTTCTCATGTTATTTAATAAAGGCTACACTATATAGTTCATTTCATTGTAAGTAGTCTTAATTAATTATTCTAAAAAATTAAAAGTGCTTGTGTTATATGTGTCAGCTTAAATTTGTTAAATGTTTTATGTTTGTAAACTAACTATTTTTGTAGGTGGTTGATTAGCCGAACATCTTGGGTGTTCTGTCAGGCTAATCAAGGAGGATGAAGTAACGTCGACAAGTGGTTTAAAAACAAATGGATGTTGTTTGTGGGCTTATTGTCTGATTATCTAAAAGAAATAGATATTTGTCCTATGATGATTGTTTGAGCATTCCTTGTGACACCTGAAAAGGGGTGTTACTAGTATAGTATATGCTACATTTATCAAATGAATAACACTGTATTATAAAGTGATTTTTTACCCAAATATCAAAATTTAACATTAGTAGACCAATTTGATAACATTTTTTAGAACAATACTAATTTTTCTTAGAATCTAGGGCTCTTTGCATGTATGCTACAAATAAAGCTTGAATTGATTTATGCCATTAAAAAAATAATTACCAAAAATGTCACGCCACATCATCATATTATAATTTATAATACCAAATATATCCTCAATGCTCAAATTAGATTCTACAAACATTAGATAATTTTTTATTGCTACTAAGAGTATATTACTCTTTTTAATTTAATTGTCATCTTTATTTGTGGTATTTAATGAGATAGTTTTCTTAGATATGGCACAATTCAATCTACACCAAAAAAGTGTAGCATAAAACATAAATATTTTAAGAAAAATTTGAACCCTTTTATCAATTAGACCGCCTGTTGACAAATGATATGATGTTTTCACCTTAAACAATTGAAATAAAACTACAAAACTGATTAACGGCCGCAGTTAAAGCTCGGTTTCAATTGGAGTTATCAATTAGGCCCGGCTAAATGGCCCTGCCCGTGGCCCATCTTTTTCGGCTTGGATGGCCCAAATTAAACCCACGCTAAGCCGGTCAAATTAGATAATCTAAAATTCCTTTATAAAATTCGGGAGGCTCTTGCAGACTTTGAGTCTAGCTGAGCCTCCCTTTTTCATTAACCAAGTCGAGCTGGCCTTATTTTTATCTTTTGGCCTGTTTGTGCCAGGTTTAAGATTTGAATTGACGCTTCTAGTTTCATTAATTCAATATTGTTTTCTTTTATGCCGTATATTTATAAAATGTTTAACATAATAATTAAAATGATTAATTAAAATATTAAATATTATAAAATATAAAAATTTTATATAACTTTTTTGCTTTTATTACAACCTGTATCTAACTAAAAACTTAGTTAACACCAACTAATATTAAACGGTTTAAATTTTCAGCTCTATACCATTTCCCAAATAGCATAAAAGGAGAGGATTAGCAGTCGTGGCACTCTCTCTCAAACTCAAACCTCCTCTGTCCGTAGTTGTGTCCTATCACAGTTTCTCTCTCGCCCTACAATTCCCATTTCCATCGATGAATTGACCCTCTCCAGGACTTGTCATTGTAAGTCTTTCTCTTGTTCGTTTTCACCGAGTAGAAGTGTAAGTAGATTTCTGACTCAAACAATAAAAATAAATAAATAAATATCTCTATCTGTTTCTCCTACTTTTAGAGGTAAGAAAAATCTGGGTTTACTGCCTCATAAATTGTCTTCGTCTACTAGAACTTTAGTAATAGTTTCAAACTCCGTTTGAATTGTTGTTCTTCTTCTTTGCTGCTTCCCATTTGTTAATTTCAGCTTCTGGGCATATCATTTTTCATGGTTCCAAGCATGGAATTTGGCTCTTGTAGCTCCTCATTTGGGACCATGCCTTTGTTGTGTGGCAAAGGAAAAGGAATGGTTTCGTCTCACAAAATGGCGGTGCCCTTCAGGGCTTCTTTTAATTTGCACTCAGATTTTCTCAAGGCGGATCTTGGTTTCCTTAATTCTTTGCAGGTATGCCGTGTGAAAGTTCTGGGTTTTTGGTTATCGTTGGAAATAACTGGGCTTTTGGTTTGAGAATGAAGATTTAATGAAAGAAAAAAATGGGTATAAACTCCCTTTCATTGATTGAGAAATCAGAATCCTCAAAGGCATAGAAACAAAAAAGAGTAGGAAAAGAAAAAAGCCAAATAAAAAACTAAAAGAAGTCTAAAAGTAAACTAGATAAAAGACAAATAATTGCCGATGACATCCCTTTAGTCCAAAACAATCAAAGAAGGAGGAAAATTCTTGAAAGTTTTGTCTGTCGAAGCCCACAACATTGCTGAAAAATTTTGCTTTCTCAAACAAATCTGTCAAATCCATTGCTTTGTCTTCAAAGATCCTTGAGTAGAGCTTCATATATGCTTATACCTGACGGTTTCTTTCATTACTTACACTTCTATTTGTTCTTGAATTGGTCCTTATTCAGTTACTATAGTAATGGTTTATTAGTGTATTTGAAGTGAGAAAATTTGACCTACAACTTGCGGCTTACTTTTAATTTTAGTACACTTGTGTCAAGAACAACCGAGTTCGATCGGATTCCAGTTCACCTGAAATGGAATCGTTTTCTTCACAACTTATTCATTTTTTTATACTATTCTTCCCAAAAACAACTCAGCTTCTCAGGTCCAAAAAAACAAAAGAAAAAAAGAAAACAACAGCAGCAACAACAACTCAGCTTCTTCGTTTTGGTCACTGCTAGCTAGCTTGAGCATCTAACTGCCTCTAATTTCTATAATTTTATATGATATTGCAACCTGAAACTCAATACGACTTCATTCATCCTAAAAGTTGACTTGTAAAAATTTTGTAGTTGTCGTTTGTGTTTTGATTAATCTTGGTTACTGTATTTATTGATTTGCAGCTTTCTAATGACAAACTCAAAGCGCCAGTAGAGTCATCTTGGAAGATGCTACCATCAACTGCTTTAACTATGAGTTGTGAACAACATCCTCAGAATACTGATTTTCCTCGGTACTATTCCAGAAGGGAGAAGAAACCCTTTCCGATACCAATCGTGGAGTTAAGGCGTGCTGCAAGGGAGAGGGTCAAGAAGAACAGAGGCCAGCCAAGAAAGCCTGTTCCACCTCCCAAGAATGGCCTGGTTGTGAAGAGTTTGATTCCGCTTGCATATGATGTGTATAATGCAAGAATAACATTGATCAACAATCTCAAGAAGCTCTTAAAGGTGGTGCCGGTGCATGCTTGCAGGTAGATATTTTCTTCTGTGAATTCCTACATAACATAAATTGCTGGATGGCTGTCAACTATCAGAGACACGGCCAGAGGCTGAGCAACATTGGGCCCAGGGGAGCAGGTGCCCCCCAAGCCCAATGACTCCTATTTTTTTTCCCCCCTTAAAAGTTTTTTTCTAATTGCTGTATCACTGGCCCTCCTGAAATATTTATGTACTAAAAAAAAACCATTGCAGTTATACCCCAAATTTTAACTTTTTGCGTACTTCTATTTCTTATTCAAAACCCCGAAACTAAAAACAGAGTCAGAGTTTAACAAAATATAGTAGTGTTGCCATTTTAGTTCAAAATTTTGGTTTAACTATTGACCCAATGAAATAAATTTATGGCTCCGCCACTGGACATGGCTGCCTTTGACCTTCACTATTTTTGCACTGCTTCAAATCACTTAGCTAAAAACTTGGCAGTATCAATGATTGTTATCATCCCATGTTATCATTATCTCATAGTGACTAAAATTGAAGCGTCGGTGATCGTAGCTGATCAAAAAGTATTTGTTTGTGTAGAGCTGTTGAATCTTCCCGTATGGAATAATTATGATATGTGAATTGATGACTACATGTGTACAAGATGTTTCCATTATCATAGTTGTTAAGACAATGATCTTATACTTGGTAGGCTTTTTTGATGACAAGAGTTTGTACTTTGTTGCCAATAATAGACTAAGGACATTTTCTTGATGACAAGCAGCAATTTTACGGTTGCTTGTGTGCTTGCTCAAAGTGAAAACTATAGGAGGTCGTGTTCAAGATCCATCTAGTTCCAAATATCTTTGAATCTCCGCATTTAAAATAGGTGGATTTGATGTTTAGTATTCAAATTTCTATCAGATGTGGGCACATTTTTTTTTCTTTTTTTTTTCCGTTGTGCAATACCATCTTTCACACAAGTTCCTTGAATGCTTCATGATTCATGATTCTTATGCAGGTGGTGTAACGAAATCCATGTGGGGCCCACTGGACATCCCTTCAGGTCATGTAGAGGCCAAAATGCTAGTATCCGAAAGGGCCTCCATGACTGGGCAACTGCAACTGTTGACGACATATTTCTGCCTATTGAAGCTTTCCACCTCTATGACCGTCTTGGGAAACGTATTCCCCACGAGAAGAGATTCTCGATTCCCCGGATTCCAGCAGTAGTCGAGCTCTGCGTTCAAGCTGGGGTTGATCTTCCTGAATTTCCCGCTAAAAGGAGAAGGAAACCAATCATCAGGATCAGCAAGAGCGAATTCATTGATTCAGATGAAAGCGAACTACCAGATCCCGACCCCAACGCACCAAAGAGACCAGTGTTAACTGAAATACCCGATTTTGAAACAGTAGGCCCGACCAACGAAGAAGAAACAACCTTGCTTGCCGAGGAAACACTCCGAGCATGGGAAGAGATGAGGAAAGGAGCCCGAAGGCTAATGAAACTTTATCCAGTGAGAGTTTGCGGGTATTGCCCCGAGGTACATGTGGGTCCTAGTGGCCACAAGGCACAAAACTGTGGGGCTCACAAGCACCAACAGCGAAATGGGCAGCATGGCTGGCAGGCAGCCTTGCTGGATGACTTGATACACCCGAGATATGTGTGGCATGTTCCTGATGTCAATGGACCGCCATTGGAAAGGGAGCTGAGGAACTTCTATGGCCAAGCCCCCGCCGTTGTTGAAATTTGCATTCAGGCCGGTGCAGCTGTTCCTGACCAGTACAAAGGAACCATGAGATTGGATGTGGGAATCCCCAAAGATCTCAAAGAAGCTGAAATGGTAGTTTGATAATCATTCATATCCTGCACACCCCTCTAAATTCCTCTAAGAGTTCTCATAGAAAATATGATTTTTTGCTTTGTCTTTGTGCTTCAAAATTGTAGAATGTAAATACTCATTGATTGAAAAGCAATAGACGTAAAACCAATTCTCTATCAAGGAAATGTTGCACAATCATATGCTTTGCCTTGGCAGTTGGGACTAGGATAAAATGCTTCTGCTTCAAAACTTTTAAATGAACTTTCCCAAATTTTTTTACTTGTTAGTGTTGCAAACTGGATGCATATTTTTATAATCTCGACTAGAGAAACCCAATACTCTTGCTGCCTGTAGCTTTTGTTGGCTAGAAGATTTCCAGCCTGGTCCATTTTTTACAAGTAACCTATGTTTGAATGCTTAGTTGGTTACAGTACAAAATTCTTAACAGATACGATAAAAAAATAAAAAATTACTACATTGTAAAGCTTTCACATGTTATAAATTTTAAACTAAAATTTTTAGTTCCAACCGGTTTACTAAACAATTTTTTTTTGATACATTTTGAGAGATAAGATCGTTGGCCGGACGATTTAAACCAATCAATACCTGTAAAAGTGGGTGTAATGGTGTCGTCTTCCCTTATATCCAATCTTGTGCGATATGCATAAATTTATTTAATTCTAAGGGGTGCTCCCATTGTAGAATTTATCATAAATATTTTTTTTGAACTTTGGACTCCACTGCTATTAAAATAAAGAAAATCAACTTGATGGATGGGTAAATTAGCTAGTAGTGAAATACACGATGCGGAGAAAAATATTCATGCGTGTAAAAACTTAATTTATTGGTTCAGGCAGCACTTTTCATTACATAGCTAACTACTTCAGATAAATTACAAAAATTCCCTCGAATTATACGCTTTGTAATATTTTGCCCTTCGAGCTTCAAAAAGTAACATCCATTCTCCTTGAAGTATGAATCTTTAACAAAGATGGTTATTTTATTAGAATTTATGAATCTTTAACAAAGATGGTTATTTTATTAGAATTTTAATTTAAAATTGACAAATAATTTTAAAATTTGGGGTATTTTGGTAATTCTAATTATAAAATAACCGTTGTTAAGGTGTTGAGTTATTTGGCCGGAGCCTGGCGGGCACCTTGAACGTATTGCCGAGAGGGCCCCTGCTCGGGGAACTCAACACCTCAACATTAAATGCGCGTTCGGATGGGAGACGCGACCCCCGAGTGGGTCCCTATTCGAGGAGAGACCTTTGCGTGGGTCCCTGCTCGGGGAAAGACCTCGGCTCGGGTGGTGGCTCCTTCCTACGTATTGTGTGGATCCAAGAGGGCCCCTGCTCGGGGAGAGACCTAGCTCAGATTTGTTTTGCCTCCAGTGAAGGAGCGTGTCCCCCAGAAGTTGAACCCGTTTCCTCTTGAATAAGAGGGCCTTAGGGTGTCCCTTAGGTACCAATCCAACCAATTGGATGGATTGGTACCTGGGAAGCAACCAAAAACCTTTTATTCAAGAGATTAAATGCTCGAACCTAGGGGACGCGCTCCCCCCGCGGGAGGCAAATTCGAGTTGGTCTCTCCCTGAGCAGGGGCTCTCTCGACAATACGTTCGAGGTGCCCGCCAGGCTTCGGCCGGGGAACTCAACACCTCAACATTAAATGGTTGGATTGGTACCTAGGGGACACCCTAAGACCCTTTTATTCAAGAGGATACGAGTTCAACTCTTAAGGGATGTGCTCCCCCCGCGGAGGCAAATCCGAGACCCTCTTATTCAAGAGGATACGAGTTCAACTCCTAAGGGACGTGCTCCCCCTGCGGAGGCAAATCCGAGCTGGGTCTCTCCCCGAGCAGAGACCTTCTCGGCAATACGTTCGAGGTACCCACCAGGCTCCGATTGGGGAACTCAACACCTCAACAACCTTAAAAATTAAAACTATAATAAAAATTGTCTTTATTAAGGATTAAAACAAAAAAAAATCAATTAAAACCATTATACTATTAGAATCTTTCTTTTCTGATATATCAAAATTTTCTTCAAAATTTTATTTTTTCACGCAAAAAAGTATTTTGAAAATTTAAAAGTTATATATATTAGTGAAATGAAAAAGAATATAAGATAAATATATTCAATATATCAAAAAATATAACACAAAATTTTCAAAAAGAAAAAAACTTTGACAATATTAATAAAATTTCTTTCATATTTTTGAAGGTTTTATTGGTATTTATATTTTTTAAAATTTTAAAATACCTTTTGAGTGTAAAAAAAAGTTGATAAAATTTTAAAGAAAATTTATGTATATCAAAAAAGAGGATCTAGATAGTAGTATGCTTTTAATTGATTTTTTAATCATCAACAAAAACTATTTTTATTATAGTTCTATTTTTTGTTTTTTATAACTAAGCTTAGCAAAATACCCCTAGTTTTAAAATTATTTTTCAATACATTGTTAAAACTCTAACAAAAGGACCATTTTTATAAACAGTTTATACTTCAGAGGGAATAAATATTAAGTTTTAAAGTTTAGAAGGTAAAGTGTTACGAGTACTATAATTCTGGTGGAATTTTTGAAACTAATCTTACCATTAAATTCAAAGAAGAAAACTATCAATTTTATAAAATTTGAGACTACAACGGGTGCGCTCAAACATAATATGGGGAAGATATATACATATATCTCTGCCATGGCGGTGAAATTGCAAGCTTCCTTCTAAAATTATGCAAATAATATATAACATTTTAAAAATAAAAATAAAAATATCTAAAATTTAACTAATTAATATAATAAATTTAGATAAATGAGCTGTGGTAATTTTGACTCGACAATTAATGCAACACACGTTATAAAAGAAAAACATAATCTGTGACTGTCAAGGATTTTCATTTAGTGATGTCACAAATAAGAACAAAATTTATAAACTATAAAATAATAGAAACTAGGATAAAATTTCTTTCTTTTTTAGTTAGTATAATCATGTTTAACATTATATAGATAAATTAAAAACAAATATGAGCATTGAAACTAGAAAAAATTACATATTATGTGACAGTTTTAAAATTCTATTTATTTATGTCAAACTAAAAAATTTATGCCATACTATTTAGTCATATTATACGTTTAACTATGTCACACTATAACATTTATAGCATTTATATATAGTAAGTTTTAAAATATAACATTTATAAAAATTCCTATTGAAACTAGTCTCTTAAATTTAAAATAAGTCCATAAACTTTTAAAAATCCATAAAATAAGTCTATAATTTAAAATAAGATTTTGATCATATTTAAATTATATCTGAAGTAAATATTAGATTTCATAAAATCCATAATTTGTAGCTCCATGAGTTACCGTAAGCACCTTTCCTCTCCATTTAAAAAAAAAAATTAATTAAAAAAAAAAAAACTCTTTTCCATATTACGTGCCTTGATCTGCACTCCGTTTCGCCGTCGAAGAAGTCGTTATGCCAGTGACGATTGTGGCGCTGGAGTTTTCACGGACAAGAGAGACAAGTGTAGATCCAGAGTTGCCTCGGGAGAATTGCGTCGGATCTGTCGTGAGAGAAGAACGAAGACGAGAGGCAGACGGCGGCGCCGGATTTGCTGCAAGAGACGAGTGTCGAATTTGTCGCAGGAGAAAAACGACGACACGAGGCCGACGGCGTCTCGAGGCTCCACGACGTCATTTTGTAGAATCAGCGTGGAGAAGAAGTCGCGATCTCTGGAGCATTTCGTCTTTGACAATGATAGTGAAGATCGGCAGAACGACCAAATCTAGTAGCCTAGATCTTCTTCGCAAGCTCCGTCATTCGCTGCTGATCGACTTTACGAGCTAAACAAGTTGCTCCGTCATGAAGATCTGTGTTGTTTCGTGGCAAGGCCACCATCGCCATCGACGAAACTCCAACGTCGGAGAAGTTAGAAGCAACCGGAGGGGGAGAAAGGAGAGAAGGGAAGGAAAAAAAGAGAGGATAAAATGGGTAAAACAAATAATTTTATTTAAGAATTTGATATCTACTTAAAAAGTTTAAAAACATGACATTTGCTACAAATTCCCATAAAAAAAATGGCAAATAATGAAATCAAATACAATAAAATGTATTGCAACTCTACCAGGTGTTTAGAAGGGCGGTGGGAACCACTTTTACTATAACATGTGAGAGTTTTACACTATAGTAAATTTTTTTATTGTTACCGTAGCATGTGAGAGCTTTATACTGTTTATAACTGAGTTTGTGGTAGAAACTATTGCCAAACACACGGTTAAAATGCAGCTATCAAAGGATCCTTTTAAACTCTTTTAAATCCACTTTTTAATCAATATGCTTACATTCAACTCTACCAGGATTTACTTATGTATTTAAGCCTTATTAATCAGAAAATTTTTTGCATTGCTTCACACGTGAGCAATTTGTATTCTAAACTTTTAATTTTGGCAAGTTATGTCATAAATTTATAAATTTATAGCAAATTAACATTATTGATAGCAATACTAGTTTTTTTAACTAAAATTGACATATAACTTGCACATAAATAGTTGATTAATGATATACATGGCGATTTTAATATATCTTAATGCATATGTGTTGTGATTAATATTTTTAATTAAGTTTTTTTATCAAAATAAAAAAATTTTAATTAACTTAGTTTTAGAATGAATTTGGGCTAACATTGACAAAAGACCTTTTATACTCTTCGTTGACAATTTATATAAAAATCACATATCAATTTAAGTCAAAAATTTATCGCTATCAATAAAGGTAATTTATGACAAATTTATAAATTTAAGGTGGAACTTATGAATATTAAAAGTTTAAAAAGAATGTACAATAAGTTTATATGAGAGTAATACTAAAAACCCACATACATATACATATAATAGTTGTGGTATTACTCCTTCAAAATCTTTAAGGCAATCAATGATGCTGCAATAAAGTTCCCTTAAAGTATAAACCACTTTTGTGCAAATTTTAAAGTACTCGCAAGCATGTGAATCAATTGGAATAGAGACTAATTAGCAACGAGGTGGAACCCACAAGGGCTGCTAGAAATGAAGAAAAAATTGATTTAATCCTCATGAATTAAGATTGTAGCCTAGTTGAGAAATTAAAAAGTACTGAAAATAATAATTAAAATTAATGAAAGAGAAATATTGAAACAGACAAGTAAAACAGATTCAATAGACGAAAATTATCAAGGTTTCAAAATTCACCACTATTTAACTCAGCAACTCTCCATCTACTAATTAATTCCCAAATTAAAGTGACAACTCGAAATCAATCTATTGTCAACTTGTAGATTTAACATGCTATTGCTAAGCATTTTGTGTTTAAAATTCATTGGCGAGAAAAGAATCAAAAGAAATATACTAACCTTTAAAGAACTATTAATATATTAATTAAACAGTATTTCTAACTAGCAAAAATACCTGATGTTGAAGATGAAAGAAATCTTACAAGGACATAACCATAAATATTAAAAAACACATAAAGGGAATTAATCGAATAGAAAGAAAACTATTTCATTAAATAAGGCTTCATCTTCAATCTTAGTACAAAAAATTAGAAAGATGTGGAAAAGTTCAAAACAACAAAGCAAATAGATGCAACCATAAATCAAGAAAAATCTTCAATTCTTCTTTGTTCTCGTCCAAATTCTGTTCACATCCCCACTCCTCCGCCCTTTTTTTTTTTTCCCTTTGTTTTCTCTGTCCTTTATGTAAGGAGCTTGATGCCTTTGTTTACGAGAAAACTACATGATGTGCTACACTTTTAAAAAGAATTGATTACAAAAACCCCCTCTTGAATTGTAGTGTTTGTAACATTTTGTCTTTCGAACTTTAAAACGTAATATCTATTCCCTCAAAATATATGAACTGTTAGTAAAAATGGTCATTCTGTTAAAATTTTAACGGCAAAGTAACAAAGAATTTTAAAATTAAAGGTATTTTATTAATCCTAGTTATAAAAATAAGCAAAAAAAAATATAATAAGAATAGTTTTTATTAATGATTAAAAACAAAAAACTTAATTATAAAACATATTGCTATGTGGATCCTTCTTTTTTCGATACACTGAAATTTTCTTTAAAATTTTATTAATTGTTTTGCATACTCAAAAAATATTTTGAAATTTTAAAAGGTATAAATACTAGTGAAAATTAAAAAATATAAAAGAAATTTTATTAATATTATCAGAGTTTGTTTTCTCTTTGAAATTTTTGTATTATATTTTTTGTTATATTGAACAAATTTGTGTTGTATTCTTTTTTATTTCACTAATATATATAACTTTTAAAATTTCAAAATACTTTTTGGGTATTAAAAAAATAAATAAAATTTTGATGAAAGTTTTTGTATATCAAAAAGAAGAATTCCAATGGTATAACAATTTTAATTGATTTTTTTTTTTGTTTTCAATCATTAATAAAGACTATTTTTATTATAGTTTTAATTTTTTGTGGTTATTTTTATTACTAGGATTAATTTGTGTTATATTCCTTTTCATTTCACCAATATATACACACACACACGTATAACTTTAAAAATTTCAAAAAAAAAATAATAAAATTTTGAAGAAAATTTTGGTAAAGAAAAATGGTATAATGGTTTTAGTTGATTTTTGTTTTTGTTTGTAATCATCAATAAAGACTATTTTTATTATACTTTTAATTTTTTGTGGTTATTTCTATTACTAGGATTAATTTGTGTTATATTCCTTTTCATTTCACTAATATACACACACACACACACATATAACTTTTAAAATTTCAGAAAAAAATTAATAAAATTTTGAAGAAAATTTTGGTAAAGAAAAATGGTATAATGGTTTTAGTTGATTTTTGTTTTTGTTTGTAATCATCAATAAATACTATTTTTATTATAGTTTTAATTTTTTAGTTATTTTTATAACTAAGATTATCAAAATACTCCTAACTCGAAAATTGTTAGTCAATTTCCCGTTAAAATTCTAATAGAATAACCATTTTTGTTAATAATTCATTCCTCAGAAGGAACAGATATTACGTTTTGAAGTTTAGGGACAAAATGTTATAAATGCTAAAATTCAAGGGAAATTTTTGTAATTAATTTCTTTTAAAAATTGTGTTTACTTATACCATATTTTAGACCATCTTTAATGCAAATATTAATGCCAATGTTATATTCACCACAAACAGTATAAAAATAACATATTTCATATGTTATTTTATTTTATGCTCTAAGGCATAATGCCATTTAGAATGCCATATTTACTTTTTTTTATAATTATTAAATCTTGAAATTTGTAAAAGTAAACTATTAATATATAACGTCCCGAAATTAATTAAATGTTATTAGTGTGAAAAATGGTGGATTAGTGTGTCATAATAAATGTTTCAAACTTAATTTGGTTATTTTGTGAAATTTTTAAATTAATGTTGTTTTTAATTATTTTAATGATTTTTAATTACCTTAAATTATTTTAATTTGTTATTTTAAATTTTTAAACAAAACAATTTGACAAATGTTAAATATATCCCGTTTTACAAGACTGTGAGCGGCACACGATTCCTATACAGTGAAACCGTCCATTTTCTTTCTATTAATATCTCTCTTTCTTTTTCCCACTCATTCTCGTCACTCTTTCTCTCTCTCTCTCCTTCACTCTCTTTCTCTCGTTCTCTCCCTTTCAGTCGCTCTCTCTCTCATTTCTCTCCCTTTTGATTCAAAATTTTTGAGTTCAAACTTCCATCTTCGGTCAAGTGAAGACTTGGGAACGTGATTTAGCAACTACAACTACGAATCAAAGCTTAATCCAAGGTTAGTTTTTAAATTTTTAAAACTTTTTCAATTTTTTAATTTTTCTTGTACTTTGAAATATAAGTTCATTTAAGCTTAGAAAACCTCTAATCTAAGTTAGAGGAACTTAAAATAACTAGAATCTAAGCTTAGTTTGAAGAAAAACATATTTCAATCAAGATTTTTTATTTTTCTATATTTTTCTCTATTTTTGGATTTACTCAAATTTTTTGTGTAAATCTTGTTTAAATTAGTCTAAAAGTGTTTTATAACATTTTTCTGTCATCTATAGATGTTTTTCTGTACCTAAGAATTAAGAAAACAGGTTGAAATGAGGATTTGGGCTCGGGGAGGCCGAGAGTCGTGCCTGGAAAATTCTAGAATTTTCCAGCTCGGCATGCCAAACTTCATGTTTAGCAGACAAGATTCATGAGTTTGGCAGGCCAGATTTATATGATCAGCAGGCTGAACCTGGAAAAAATTCGACCGGCCGGACTTGGTTTTCCAGCAGACCGAACTACACAGTTTGGTCGGCCAAACCAGGGTGACTGATAAGCCAACCGGGCATATA
This sequence comes from Artocarpus hirsutus, assembly GCA_946598075.1. Taxonomy (NCBI): domain Eukaryota; kingdom Viridiplantae; phylum Streptophyta; class Magnoliopsida; order Rosales; family Moraceae; genus Artocarpus; species Artocarpus hirsutus. Next base: position 22,413 of record CAMOHE010000088.1, read on the forward strand.
AAATTTTGTTATTTTTCACCCATTTTCACTGTTTTGAACCCCCAATTTAGATTTTAAACTTATAATATAATTTTGTAAATACAAATAGCACACTAAAGACACCATGAGATAGTTTAGTAACATAGGATATCTCGAGCTAAATATTGATAGACTTAGTTATTGTAAATTTAAGGTTATTCATGGTTCCGTAGAGCTAACGTGTAGTGGACTGAGATTATGTTGTGGGACACTGGCACTACTATTGAGATAGGACTTCTATCTCTTTCTTTGGTAGCTAGGTTTTTAATGATTTTGGCCTTAAAAAAAATTCTTCTAAAATGTTTTCAACAAATGACATAATGTTTTGAATGTTTTCAAAAGGGGGCTTTTGGCCACACAATGATTTCTTTCAAAATGATCTTTTACAAATAATTTCCCTCAAAATGATATCTTCCAAAATGATTTCTCTTAAAACGAATTTCAAGGAATGGCTTAGATAAACTTATTAAGAAATTTTCATCATTTGGCAGTAAGTGTATATTCATAATGAATCGAATAATGAATATAATTAAGAATACTCGGTAATATGGGATTTAAGTAATGATAAATATATATAAGGGCATGATGCCATATTCAGAGATCGGGTCGTGTAATGCGCGACCTTGAAGGTAGGTCCTGAAACTCAGCTGGGCCACTTCGGTCGTGATACAAATATGATTTGCCTAGAAAATGATAAAAATATACTTTCTAGATGAACATTTTTGTTAAGGCTTGTTTAAATGAATTTATTCAATTATTTAATTAATTAAGTATTCATTTATTATTTATTAATTTATTAAACTTTGTCCTTTTTTTTTCTGAAAAAGGTAAATTTTGTATTTAAAATTAATTACCTGTTTTTAAACCTTAGTCGTACTGAGTCTTTCGCTCACTTTTTACTTGTTTTCAAACCTTTCCCTCTCCAGATGAAATCTAGCTTAGGACCGACGGAGAGTCCACTGCCTGGACTCACGAGCAACAAAGGATCTTGAGTAAGTTAGTAGCTGTAGTAACTCAAAGCATGTATTGTTTAAATTCTATCTTATGTTGGACTGTAACTGTAATAATTTATTGTCGATACTATGTGTGTCTACGCGTTGTGGACTGGTGAGATCAAGCACGTACCCTCCTTGCCTTTTTTAATATTTTATTTCATTTTTTTTGTATCTTATTTGTTAAATTATCATAAATGTTTGTTTAAGAAGGATTTTAAATTAACATGTTTTTCATAATTAATTAAACTCTTAAACTTATATTTTTATTTAAATTTCTTCTTAATTAACTTAATCTACCTACCACGTCACCTCCCGTACTCCGGGATGTGACATAATATTAAAATAATTAAAAAGTAAGAATGTTATAATTATTAAAGCAAAAATATTAATCTATCAACCAATAAGTATCAAATGCTAAATTTGTTATACCCTAAACTTTGTGAAAAATTTTCTACAAAGTTTAATATATAGCAAATTTAGCATTAAAAATGACATTATATTAGAGAATGTTTTTATACACTCAAATGCTAAATTTGTTATTGATACATCAATTTAGCATTAAATTGAAGATGTACTTTTTTATGTCACACTGACTTTTTGGAATTAGTTAGTGGTATAAATCAAATGTCTCTACATTAGCTGCATACACCACTTGTAGATGATTAAATTCAAGGATACGAGCACCATTTCAAAGTCATAGACAAAAAATGTTATCTTTGTCTATTCCAGATGTTATGCTATGTACTTTAAGTGCCCTGTTGTTGTATATGTTAACAGCTTGTCTTAGTTCACAACACAAAAACAATTGAATTAAAATATCACATTTACCAAAACAACGTTAAGACTTTACAATTTTTACATCAATACCCAATCATCAGCCGCCTTCACCGACAGTAGAAGGTAGAATCTACGGTAAAGACAACTTTTTGCTTAGTGTTGCTCCATAAAGTAAAATAAATGACTAAACAATTAACCATGTGTTTGACTAAAGGTGGTTTATACTACTAACTTAATTATAAACAGTATAAAACTCTCACATGTTATAATAAAAAGAAAAAAAATGTTACAGTCTCAAGCTTTTATATGCTACAATAGAAACGGTTCTAACCAATAGTTCCCACCACTATATCAAACACCCTCTAAAATTAAGTCAAACTTTATGCCAACTTTGCCAACGACGGTTTGGAGGCAAGGACCGTATTTTTAGCCAATATATAGGCCATGTCTAAGGTATTCCGCATGTACCAAAACTTCGGGAAGGAGGTTGGCCCCAATTTCCCAGGCCATTGGCTTTCCCCAACTAAACACTGTCTCCTAAAGGAAAAACTTCTAGTTTTTGAGAGTGATTATGTCAGACTTCTCCGATTAAAAGAGAGCATGACTCCAAGTTCTTGTTTTTTGTTTTCCTTTTTTATTTTTATTTTTATTTTTTTTTATGCTTGGCTTCTCCGATTCCAAAGAGAGGAGGACATGGGGAGAAGAGTGGTGAAAATCAATAGTCGAAAATTAAAAATAAGGTTTTAATTTTCTTGTTACTATATGGATTCTAGAAATTTGGCTTCAATTTTATAAAAATATATCAACCTCATATTGAAGAAATGGGTAGGAATTCTTTTTTTTTTTTTTTTTCAACGAAAGAAAAACAATTTTCTTCGAAAAAGAAAGCAAAAAGTGGATATGAGCTCCACACCTAATGAACTTTTTTAAGTAGCATAGAAGGGAATTTTTCCTATTTCAATCTCTCTTTATTTTGGTTCAACTTGGGTTTTGATTAGTTAATGAGGTGATTTCCATCGGTTTTACCTTATTATGTTCTTGAATTTTTCTAGATTTTAAAACTGAAATTGAAAATTAAAAAAAAAAAAAACATAGAAAGTCCAAGAGAACATCCATAGTCTCTCTCTATCTAAACCACCTTCTCGCTTTCATGCTCTCTTTCCTCAAAGCAAATGTCCCTCATGATCAACAATCCTAACAAAGAAGTATCTTGAAATTATTTGCAATTTATGAGAAAGCACACAACGAAAATGCATCCAAAGTGGTTTTGTGGTCTCTTTGCACTCTTTGCTAAAACCATCGGAGGAGAACCAGAGATGAGCTTCGTCAAGTCATATCGAGAGAGAAAGACCAAACAATCCTCCACAACCACCATACCACCAACGACCAAGCTCCTACCAGAGCCGATTACGACCAAATTCCTACAGTGAAACCTGCCGCCGCCGCCGCCAATGAGGACTTCCCTCACGACTCCGATAAGAACGTCATCGTGGTAGGCGAAGCTATTCAATATCAGAATCAACTGCAACTTGGCACTTCTCCAATTGTTTTACGCGAGTCCCACTGACGCTAGAGTGAAAGTCCCAGAGAACAAAAATGTTAATGTTATAGCCCAAATCGGTCATTGCTGACGACGGTTGTAAGGCTATCAATTACCCCTACAAGAACCATAACCATTAAGATTCGTCTCAATGTTCATGATGCAACTGAAGTTTTGATTCTTCAAAAATGGGTGACGAACACTACACAACCCGTATAAATACATATACTTATATATTACTACACTAATTGAAGGAAATAAAAAAGAGTAAAAATTACACATTTTTAACCAATTTAGATACTATAATAATCTAAATTTGGCTTGATTTCGTATGATTGTCAATTACGGGCAAAACTCTTATTAAATATTTTCCACCATACCAATTTTACCTACATTCATAATGTGCAAATCCAAACTTTTTGTGTTGTAAGAAAATGGGGAAACTATTTTTGGTCTTATATTAATTATTTGATAAAACTAATGTGAATTTATTTCATTGATATTGTGCCTAAATTATTTTCATGTAATCTGTTGAGTTATACATTTCCAATACTAAGTTTATGAAGTATATATTTGGGCTAATTTGGTATTGCTGTAGCTTTTAAAGCAATTGTTGTGAGCTATGCTGGGTTAAAAAGAAGCTATAATATGAAGCAGTTGAGTGTTTAGTACACTGCAAATTAAAAAGTTCTGCAACCTTTAAAAACTGTGGTTATGTGGTTGGTAAATAATTGAAATAGACATAAAAACACTAGATAATCTTATTATTGTGTCACGCCCCGGAGTACGGGAGGTGACGTGGTGGTTTAATTAAGTTAATTAAGTAAAGATTTGGTTAAAAATCAGGGTTTTAAAAATGAAATTTATAAATAAAATGTGATAATTTTAAAAATCGTCTGAATAGAAAAGTTAAAGA
>CAMOHE010000093.1:0-65221 GCA_946598075.1 Artocarpus hirsutus
AATTTAATAATAAAAATAATAATAACATTAATAATAAAAACATAATAATATAACATCAATATGAATAGTATAATATTAATATTAATATTCACAGTAATATCAATATTAAATTATATAAATACTATTATAACAATTATAAATATAAATGTAGCTAAATATGTTTAATATTTTCTATAACAATATGTTTATTTAATGTTAATATTAATATAAATACTAATATAGTATTAAGAATTATATTTTTATTATTATTTATATTCATATCAATATATTATATATTATATACAACATTTTAATATTAATATATTGTTAAATAATAATTCTATGATTATTATAAATTAATATTTTTATATAATATAAAGAAAGTATTATATTGATATAAAATAATAATTATTTAATAATAATGATATTAATAACATTAAATGTTCATAGTAATATTAATGTTAAATTATATATAAGATTATTTTATTATTTATATTTATATTATTATTATTTGATATTAGTACTAATATATTATATTGATACATTTAATGTTAATACTATAAATTATTTTGTCAATTATACAAGATTCTTATGTATAGCCAAACATAATAATGTATTATTCTTAGAAATTAATAGAAGATTCCTATGTATAACTAAATGTGATAATCTTGGTTCCTGGGAATCATATTTCCTACTATCATTTTCCCGATAATATGATTCATACTGATTACTGCATACCAAACGCCCCTTTAGTATGACAACAACATGGTTCCCAACTTGGACCTCGGTGCAGGTCCCAACACACCAAGACAACCTCAACACGGTTCGCGGCCCATGGGTATGACCTTATGTGAGTGCGACATGTCGGTCCAACCACGATGTGGGTTCTATTTTTTCTCTCCATCTTCTTTATCTCTAATCTAAATCTAAAAAGAGCAATCTTATTAACCCTACAGGTTTATATCATTATTATTAAAATGTCAAGACCTAGTATAAACAGCACATTAAAGACTAGACTAGGTCTACCAGTTTCATGCGTAATAACGTTTAACCATGGAATGAAAGTTATTTTTCAATCTAATTTCCTTCAAAGCGAAGCGTAAAGCGTTCAACGGATAAATTCGAACACACATCTCCTCCTTAAAGCCTTTCCTTGAAAGCTGGAATGGTGAACCAGGGCAGATTCCATTGAATGAGTGAATAATCCATCATTTTTGCTTCCAAAACCAAACCTAAGCAGTCTTCTCTTCGTCAATGGCGACACTGACGCAATCCTTTTCTCGCCTCGCTGCTCTCTCCTCTTTCGCTCCCTTCCTCTTTCCCTCTCCTCGCTTCACTCTCACTCTCCCTCTCAGGCCTCCTCGCCGCGCCGCCTTCCTCCGCCACTTTTCTCCCTTCTGCCGCCGCAATTCCTCCCGGAGTTTCGCGGTTTCGGCCTCTGTTTCTCCAGGTACGTTTCGTTTTCTCTGCTTCGCGTTTCTTCCAACAGGTTTTTACGGACTTGAAATAGTAGGCTTTGATTCTTTTGTTTCGCCTTCTCTTGGTGGTTGTTTGAAATCTTCAAGATGTGAATTTTTCCATTTCTGGCTTTGTTTTCTCAGCTAGGCAATTCGTTGAATAGCTTTTGTACTTTTTTTAGTTAGACTCTGTTTGTTGATTGCACTGGTTAAAAGAATCGAATTTGAAAGAGTAGTTTTGGGTTTTTGTTGATGAGAATTTTTACGCCATGAGATTCTGGGTTCTTACAATTTTTTTTAGAGTTTTGAGAAATTTTTATCCTGTAGATTATCTTGTATAAAGAAAAGGTATATTTTTAGGGCTGGTCCTTCAGGATGGACCGAAGACAAATTCTCTTATTGAGCATAAGATGAAATTTTTGTTTCCCTTATGTTTGTCGTTGATGTATTTATTTTTCAACGTTTTGCAGACTCGTGTAGTGGAACACTTGAAGAAAAATATGATGTTATTGTGGTTGGAGGAGGGCATGCTGGCTGTGAGGCTGCTCTTGCCTCTGCTCGTTTAGGGGCAAAGACTCTTCTTCTCACTTTAAATATCGATCGAATTGCATGGCAGGTTAAACAAGTTCTCTTTTATGTCTTTTGAAGCATTAGTGTTTCACTAGTAGTCATTTGTTGGGATTCTCAAGACCATTAGAGGAGTGAAAAAGTAGCAAAAAAGTAAAGAAAAAATATACAGAATAGAAGATTCACTAGTATATTGTTACTCCCCCCGATGGAATACAATTTACAAATCATGGCAATGAGTTTTGTTTTTTATTGGGCTGCGATTTAGCTTCTGACTAAGATAAGCAGTTTTATTTTTCATAAAGCTGTGATCTAGCTTCTAACTGATAAGCTCATTACAGCCTTGCAATCCAGCGGTGGGTGGACCTGCTAAATCGCAGCTTGTGCATGAAGTCGATGCCCTTGGTGGTGAGATTGGGAAGATTGCTGACAGGTAAAACATAAAGATGGCTTGACGTGATGTATCTCTGTTGTTTGTCACTTTTTCTTCATTTTTTATTTATTATTTTCTGTGTGTTTTTACTAAGAAAGAGAGGACAAGAGTTGATGAATAGTATAAGTGGATGTCACTTAAAAAGAATACATGTTTTGCTTCCCTAATCCACTTCGCTTACCATTAAATTTCGTCCTTTCTATGCTGCATTCAACATCTGGACTATGATTTCTCTTGCTAAATTTTTTACAAGGTCAAAATTGCAGCATTTATCTTCAAGGTTCTTTTCCTTTAGTTCCCTGTTTCTCTTTTCCTCATGCATTTAGTTTTTCTTATTTTTTGTTAATAAGGAGTATGCTTGCTTTCATTAATGTGTATCATTTTTGTAATTACCTGGCTATTTGTTTGGCAAAAGTACATTTTGTTTTATCTTTTATGCATCTCATCTCACTCTATTCATTGCATCATTGTGATTATCTCTCATTTCTTTTTTCATGCTTAGGTGTTATTTACAAAAACGTGTTCTCAATGTCTCAAGAGGCCCTGCTGTTCGGGCATTGCGTGCACAAACTGATAAACGAGAATATGCTATGCAAATGAAGAAAATTGTGGAGAGGCAAGTTCTGTTTACCTTTCAGCTTCTCACTTTGGATTCTATTTTCTTGTTGAAGATGGAACTAACATGTTATGGTCTGACACATGCATTTTTTATTTTGTTTAAGTTTTAAGTATTGCATTAATCTCCTTCGTGACATCTTTCTGGCTGATATATCTCAGTGATGTGGTGATTGGTTGACCATGAAATTATTGAAAGTAGGGCATTATACACGTGCAAATTTATTGAAAGTCAACTATCATTTTAACGTGGATCCCTTTGTAATGAATTTGGTATGCTTTACAATGTAGTTTAAACTTTATTGCAAAGTCAACTGTCATTTTTTAATTGTGAATTTTTATATTGAATTTGGTGTGCTTTACCATGTAGATAATTCTCCATACAATTGTCAATTTATCTTCCATCTGAATTTATCATTATCATGCACACCATGGAGTTGGATGCATTATAAACTGGCTTAGAATTGGCTATTCAATAGCTTCCATTTCTTGAAGAAATTTCTCCTTTGAAAAATGCCATGAATAACAAATGGTTTGGAAGATTGTAAAGAGAGTCAGTTAAGGAAGAACATTTACTTATGTCTTGGCAAGTGTTGGGTATGAATTACTATTGTTAAATAAGATTTTGCTTTGCTCGATTCTTGACTGACAACTTTTAGTTGTATTAGTAATTGTTGATCTAGTCTATCATGTATAGCCAAACCAATTAGTACGATATCTTCAGTTTTACGTCTACTGTAAGGGAAACAAAACATGTATTTTAAGTCTCCTTTAATCCTTCGTTTCTCCCGTCTTCAGGTATACTACACGAAATGACATTAGAGGGTTTTCTTCTCTAGCTTCTAGTTCGAAAGGAGAGTCACCTGCGCTTCGAAACACATCTTACATGCCCTGTAGTTCCATTGCCACCATCATCAACTCTCAGTCGTGGAACCACCCTATCTTACATACTATAATGGCAAAAAACCAAGTATTTTAAGTCTCCTTTAATCCTTCCTTTCTCCCGTCTTCAAGGATATGACACAACATGACATTAGAGGGTTTTCTTCTCTAGCTTCTAGTTCCAAGGGAGCTTCACCTGCGCTCCGAAACCCATCTCGCATACCCTGCATTTCCATTCCCACCATCAACTCTTAGTCTTAGAACCACTTCATCAAAGCTCACAACCAACTTCCTTTTAATCACTCAACCGTAGGTAAGAACAACAACAATGAAAACTCTCTCAAGTTCAACGATGAGCAGTTTGTCGATCATCACTACTTAGCTCGAGTTTTCTTGAGGAACGACTGGTTCATATCACTGAACCACAATTAAAATTCAAGAGGGTTTCTATAAACTCTCACTTTGTTGTCATCATTTTGCAAAAACAAGAAAACCCTTTACAAATTTTTAAATTTTATTTATGGGTCTCAAATATTGACCCCCTCTTTGACGAGGAATCAATCAGCTTGGAAAGTTTTAGGAAATGCTCTTTATAGAAAAGGACATTTAGAGTCTGTTTAGTTTATAGATTTGAATAAAAAATTTGAATGAAGATTTAAATTTTTGTGAGAGAAAATACTGTAACAAAATGATTCGAATCACGAACCAAACGCACCTTTAGTTTTATCTGTTGATTTGGTTCATGAGATTAAGAAATATGATTTTAGAGTCCTTGAAGATCTTCTATGTGTTTTGTTTGGTAGTTGGGGGAGATTGGATTTGGCCAAATATTGTGTTGGGGTTTTAGGTTAGTTTTCATTGGGTCCTAGTTTAAGCACAAGATTGTATAATGCTATTATAGATGCTTTAGTGAAGTCAAATTCACTTGGCTTGGCTTACTTCAAGTTCCAACAAATATCAAGTGATAATTGTGTTCCTAATAGATTTACTTACAACATTCTTATCCATCGAGTTTGTAAGGTTGGTGTGGTGGATGAAGCCCTTAGGCTAGTGAAGCAAATGGAAGGTGTGGGGTAGTGTCCTAATGTGTTTACTTACATGATACTAATTGATGGGTTTTGTAATTGGTAGAGAATCGATGAGGCATTTAGAGTGTTGAAGACAATGAAGGAGGGAAATGTGATCTCGAATGAGGTTGCTATAAGGTCATTGGTTCATGGGGTTTTTTGTTGTGTGACGCCAAGGGAGTCATTCAAGTTGCTTTTTAAGATTGTGGAGAAGGAGTCTCTTTACTCTAGATCAGCTTGTGATACTTTGCTCTTTTGCCTTTTCATTAATTCTATGGTGGGGGAAGCTTCTGAGTTTTCGAGAGAAGCCAGATTGAAAGGCTATTTGCTAGGCAATTCAACTTTTAACATCACCATGACTTGTTTGGATGTGTGAAATATTCGCAAGTATTGTCGAGCGAGGGGTGAAGCGGGGATTTAGTACTTATCTTGCTTTGGTTGAAGCTATGTATAAAGGGGGAAGGGTTGAAAAGGGGAATAAATTTTTTAGATCTAATGATCAAAGATAATCTTGTTCCAAATGTCTGCTCTTATAACATGGTCATTAAATGCTTTTGCAAAGCACAAATGATGGGAAGGGCATTCAAGGCATTCAAGGATATGCAGCTTGGAGGGATTGCCCCGAACCTTATCACTCTGAACACGCTCATTTCTGGGTGTTGTGAGGTTGGACAGTTGGGCAGGGCAATGGAACTTTTGGTGATGGTAATTGAGAATGGATTCAAACTTGATATTTTTACTTTTAGGCCAATAATTGACGGTCTTTGTCGAGCAAACCAAATAGAGGCTGCTTTTGATTGCTTATCTGAAATGATTGAGTGGGGTGTGACTGCAAATTCTTTTAAATATCAAGCATTGTGTGTGATTGGAGATACGAGTAGATCAATGAGACTTCACAATAAGATGCAAGCAGGTAGAATAAAGCAAGATGCTTCCTCCTTCAATGTGCTTGTTTGCAGCTTTTGCAATATGAAGAAGGTTGAGAAGGCTGAGAATCTTTTTCATTCCATGTTGAAATTGAGTTTGGTTCCTGATAGTTCGATTTATACTGCTCTAATTCGGGTATTATGTGAATCGGGGAGATGCGATGAAGCTAAGATGTTTTTTTCTATGGAAGCAAATGGTTGTAATCTTAATTCTTATGCTTGTAATTTAATTTTGGACTCCCTAGTCTAGAAATTGCAATTTGAGGAGGCACGGAGTATAGTAAAGAGTTTTAGTAGGAGGGAACAATTCATTTATGGTTTTAAGAATTGGACATTGTTGGTTTGACTTTGCCTTTGTGTTGCTTCTGTTAAGAGTTTTGCTGAGAAGGCAGGTAGATTATGAAAAAAGTTGGCTACTTTTTGGTGATTGCATATGTGAAATGCTAAGGATATAATAGGTATGTTGCAGGAGCCAAGACCAACGATAACTCTTGGCAAAATTTGGAAATTGAGTTTTTACTCGTAGAGAAAAAATTCATGTCAAGTCATGGACTTTTATTTTGAGAATCCATTCGGTAAATAGATTTGAATTGTGTTGGTTTGGATTCTTTTGATTTGAGTGTTGTGATTTGAATTATATGATTTCAATTGCTATCCGAGTTAGTGTTTAGTTAGGAGAGTGGTTAAAAATTCGAGTTAGGAACAAAATCCAAATCTATATTTGGTGAGTGTTTGAAATCTTGATTGGAGTTATGAATTTGCGTTTGGTATGTCCAAAATTCGGATTTAGATTTTCGTGCTTATTTTTTAAAATTTAAAAAATAGAGTAGAAAAATACTAGTTTACATTTTGTTAAACTACAATTTAGAAATATTAATAAGAATCCACATTTTGTTTTTGAAAAGAATGTGTTTTTTCTTTATATTTTTTTATTTTTCTTTTGTTAGCAGTAGCTCTTTATGTAGCAAATTTGTAAAGGCAAAAAATTGTGGAAAAAAAAATAACACTGCAATGTTCCAACAATTCAACTATATAAGCAAACAAACCAAGAGGTCTATAGAAATACTAATGCCCGGAGGTATATCAAGGGTGCTGGGCATAAGCTTCCCACATTTCCATTGCTATCGCATCCATGCATGCATTCATATTGCCGTTGTCGACCATATTTTGAATCAATGTTATCCTCAACCCCATCATCGTCTTGCACCCCTTCTTCTTGTGTATAATTTTCACCTTCTATCTCTGCCATCAGAATTGCATCATCATAATACTACTCAAGGATCTCATTATTGCTTTGCCACATTCGTATGAAGTTGTGAACAACGGCGCAAGCAATAGAAATCAATGTTTGTCGAATGGGAAAGGCTTCATACTCTTCAAAATTGAGAATCTCGCCTTTCACACGCCAAAGGTCCTCTCAATGCAGTTGCGAAGAGAGGAGTGGCATAATTGAACATTTCCTTCGGAGAACGAGGACCTTGGCGTTGCCCTTTATACTCCTGCAAGTGATATGTAACTCCTCGATATGGAGCGAGGAAACAATCTATGTTTGTATATCCAAAATCTACTAAATAGAATTTCCCTAAACAAATTACAAGTGATGTCAGTATATATTTTAACAATAAAACAATTAATTGGTTAATTGAAAAAAAGTGGTGATATTATTTTTTTTGGAAAGTGTTTCTCTAGATCGGAGATAGCATCTAACACTCGCGCATCATGGGCCAATCCCTCCCATCCAGTTAAGATGAACGTGAATTTCATGTCAAAGTCGTAGACGTCTATGGCATTGTGGGAGTAAAAGCCTTTTCTGTTAATGTATCTTCTCACATCTTCGCTAGGCGGAATACACGGTATATGGGTACCGTCAATAGCGCCTATGCAATCCTATATAACCAAAATGATCATATTTTTTGTAGATGTTTCATGGAAGTATATAGATAATTTCAATAAGGTTTTCGTGGTTACCTTGAACCAATGTAGGTACTTGTTCCTATGCTTTCGTACGAGCGTCGGGAGCTCATTTCATTTGGGTGGTAGAATAAATTCATGCCTCAATTCAACTATTGCGTGGAGTGCCGTTGTGAAGTAACGAGAAATGATTTGTCCTGAATGCTGTCAATAATCTTGCATTTCTTTGTTTGTTTGGCTTTGGGATATGATGTTCAAAATTATAATCAATTGTTCATCAACATTCGTATTATGGGTTGATCTAAGCAGATCCTTATTTTAAACTATTGCGCTCAACATCGTACAAGCATTAAGACCCTTTCGAATCTTCTTGTATATTCTCTTGTAATTACCTTGAAGTAAATTATCAACTCTCACAAGCCAAGGCATCCCTGTTCCTTAGTTGGCGGGGCTACATAAATACGGATGCGTATAACATAGTGGAGGCTGCTGCAATATCGTAATTAGCATCATCATCGTCCCAATTATTATTTCCAGAACTTGAATCATCAAAATTTGCCATAAAATCCCTACAATTAATTATACGTTATAATATTGCATAAGTTCATCTTAAATGATCATACTTTAAACATAAACAAATTCTTTTAGAAGGCAATATTAATAACACAATTAAAAAAGTGGGTAAAGAAATCGAAACAAAGTTCATTGCCTTAAATGCAAATAACAATCAAGTTCGTGGTCCTCAACGAGAAATGGAAAAATTGGACCAATAAATAATACAGATGTAACCAACAATCATAAAATCTAACCTTATGGAACATGAACTCTAGAAACCATGACATTTGGAAAAAAAAAAAAAAAAAAGACAACTAAAAAATATGACATGCATGCATGAAGATTAGTACTTAAATGGATCATATCCACCATAGGGCGGACGTCGGTAGCAAGGGGTATCGGGTGGATAATGTGATGGCGACAAGAAGAAAGATGGAGGTGGTACTTGAGATGGCCCCGGTGGTGTAGGTGGGCGGTACATTGTGTTCTGTTGCTGAGAATGAACTTTCTCAATCCCCTTCTACACCAGGGCCGGTCGAAACTCCTTTGATGCTGTGAGGAATGTCGTTTGGAATCTGGGGTTCGACAGGAAGTCTGTAAATTCCTAATACCTATATGTGTCGAGGTTCATCTCATTCATGATGTTTAAGCATTGTTTCCATTCGCCATCGTTTGGGTTAAGTTGATTTGCAGAACTTGTTCCACCGGTGCCCCTACTGGTGCCGCGACTAGAGAGGGACTCGGCAATACTCTGTAAAATGCGGTTCCAGCAACATGCAAGTCAGATAGACCCTGGCTACGCATTGGCTTCTTCCTAATTGTTGTAGAGGTAGAAGCAATGTTGGTGGCATGTCCACCTGATTTGCGACCATCAACCCCTACCAAATTGGCAATGTAAGCGTGGTCCTTAGGATTGTTGTAACCATCTTCTCCGTTGAACTACTTTGATATTCCATCTTGCTCCTTTTGGCTTCTTTGTGGATAGAAGGTTCATTTAGGCATGTAGACCCAGAACCAAGCAAGTCCTTAACATGGGGGTTCTCTGGATAACAAATAAGAAAGGTATTAAGATCAAAAAATATGCAAATTCAATTGGATTTAGTAGAGGCAAAAAACCAGGACATACCGCTAAAAAAATCATCTAAATACTCCTTGCAATGAACCACCCCGGTTTTAGGATACCAACCAAGTCCAGTAGAATTTATGAGGATGGAGTATAGATGAAAAGTCTTTCTCAACTAGTTTTTCTTCTGTTTACAATTTTCACCAGGAACATGTGGGTCGAAAATCTCTAAGGCCCACCTGTCCCAGTCAGCCGTTGAAGGACGCATACCAAGAGCGGTTGTTTGATGCTTCACTAAATGTAACAACAATGCCCTCTCAAGTTGTCTGCTCCAATTAATTGTTGCCTCATCGTCGTTCTTTTTCTTTCCCCATCTCCATTTTCACACACAAATCACCGAGCAAGCAACCACCAATACAGATGCATATAATAGAAGAAAACAACCTAAAAAACAATGCAACAAAAGTATCAACATAAATCTAGCTTAGAGTTATTGTCTTGTTTTATTTCACATTAAGAGCATAATTATTATGGATTGGTGTTTAAACGTCAATAGCACTACTATAACCGGTTCGAACACATAGGGAAGGGCCAAATGACAGCTACCAGAGGGTGGGGAAAGGGCAAAACGACAACTAACACAGGAAACAACAGGTGCATAGTCAACCGGGATCACACTGGCATAATAAACGCCACAATCCACAATAAAAACACCTCAATCGTCATGAGGAAGCATAAACAGTTCATCACAGCCAAACCCATTTCTCATATCAGAATATAGTGTCAACAAACTTGTCATCTTTAATTTTTATTAGCATAAAAAAAAAACTCATCACCTAGCATGATAAATCAATTGTTGATCTCAAAAGTATGTACTTGAGAAGAAGCATAATCTTAAACCAGTTCATAGTTACACCAGCGAGTGTTTTTTTCTTATTTTTCTGCCATGGTATCAAACTTAAGAATAAAATCAGCTCACAATGCAGCGTCCAAAATGGTAATAATATGACAAACTAGTGAAATAATCAGTTTGTCCTAGCATTCTTAATTACAACATATTTTCAAAGGAAAAAGAAATAATTTTACAAAGGAAATCAAAATAAAGGTTGGGAAAGGGCATATATGACAGCTAATGGGGGTAGGGAGGGCCAAAACGACAGCTTACAGAGGTGGGGAATGGCCAAAATGATAGCTAAAAAAGGGTGGGGAGGGCCAAAACAACAGTTGACAAGGGTGGGGAATGACCAAAACAACATCGAACAAAGTTTGGGGAAGGGCCAAAACAATAGCTAACAAAGGGTGGGGAGGGCCAAAACGACAGCTCACAGGGGTTGGGAGGGCCAAAACGACAGCTGACAAGGGTGGGGAATGGCCAAAACGACATCAAACAAAGGTTGGGGAAGGGCTAGAACGACAGCTTATAGAGGGTGGGGAGGGCCAAGACAACAGCTCATAGGGGTGGGGAGGGCCAAGATGACATCTCACAGGGGTGGGGAATGGCCAAAACAACAGCTCACAGGGGTGGAGAATGGCCAAAATGACGACTGACAAAGGTTAAGGGCCAAAATGCCAGCTAATAGGGTTGGGAAGGGCCAAAACGACATCGAGCAAAGGTTGGGGAAGGCCAAAATTGCGTCCGACCTACATTGGGGGCGGGGGGTTGGCAAGCTGTTTTGCACAGAGGGTGGAGAAGCACTTCTCATGGGTAAAAAAAGCAAGTTATGAATTAAACTCGGAAAAAAGGAATTGAAACTGAAATGTTTGTCGTGTTCGAGCCCATCGATGAATTTGTAGATTCCAGCCCAACCCAAGCAAGTCGTAACAAGGACTCTGATCGCGTGTAGCGATGTCGACAACGAGAGCAGGTCAACCACACACGGCGGCATAGATGAACATTACAACGGCCAGATCTACATCGATGGAGCAGAAGAGAGAGTCGAGGGGCCAATTTGTCACCAGTGGGACCAATAGTCGTCGTTTTGAGAGAGAGAGAGGGAGGGAGGATAATAGGGTTTCCACCATAGGTAGAGAGAATTTGGGGGCGATTAACGGGGTGCCTGCGTGGTCCAGTGGGAGTTGGGGCATTTATTGCTAAAGCAATTGCTCTTCAACGATAAAAATTCTTGAGAAAAGAGAGAATCTCGACTGTAGCAATTCTGAAGGGAATCCGAACAGCGGGTAGCCTTCACTGTAGCAAAAGGACTTGAGCTCTCAGAAAATAAGGGGGGTGATCTTCAAAAAAGGGGATTGAGATCTCTCAAATCTGATCATTTGGATTTGGATTATCCCTTTACCAAACGGGTATCCTTCTTACTATATGGACTCTTAAGTCCACATAGTTAGCCCAATTTTTAAAACAAACGGGCCCTAAACTTAATGATCAATCTATGAACTAACTAAAATCAATGCTGATATTGCAATGATTTATTTGTTGGTTTGTCGAATATTCATATGTTCTTAGTGTTTCACAACGTGTACAAGTACTTTGTTACCAAAAAAAAAATAAAAACATGACATAGGTATTCAGGTTATAATCTTGAAGTCGTAAGATATGAGCTAATTGAGACCTTTTCTTTGTTTTCTGCTGCATGAGTAAAACAAGTATTTTAAGAACAACCTATGTGTTTATATATGCAAAAAGGAAAGGAATAACGTATGTATGCAATGCCTCGTTACGTTTTTTTAAAGGATTTAAGTTAAAATTTTCCATATGTGCATATATTAAAATTTTAACATTATTACCTACCGAATTGCTAGCAAAATTGCACTTCATACATTGGCGTATCTGCTTCTTCCCATGGGTTGGCTAATTTTGACTTAATGCTTTTTTCAGCACTCCAAACCTTTCGATCAGAGAGGCCATGGTGACTGATATAATATTGGGAAAGAATGATGATGTAGAAGGAGTTCACACATTTTTCGGGATGAACTTCTATGCTCCTTCTGTTGTTCTCACTACAGGCACCTTTATGAGTGGCAAAATTTGGGTGGGTAGGACTTCTATGCCTGCAGGAAGAGCTGGGGAGTCAGCTTCATATGGACTCACTGAAAGCTTACAGCAACTTGGATTTGAAACTGATAGGTTGAAGACTGGAACTCCAGCACGTGTTGACATTCGCACTGTAGATTTTTCAGTATTAGAACCTCAGCATGGCGATGAAGAGGTCCTTCCATTTAATCCCATACGTAGGTCCTATAGATTTAGTTTCACGCTATGAATATCTAATGGCACTTCGCAATCCATCATAACAACTGACGCCTAGTGCATTCTTATAAAACATTGTTTTTTTACATGTCTGCAGCTTTATAAGTTGCATCTGTAAATTCACCCGTTCTGTGATCTTGGAGATGCTGTTTGATTGCATCACAAGTAACCTGTTTTGCTCTGTCACAAGATGTGTAGTCACCAGGATTGGTATTTGGTTATTGATTTCCTTTACATATTGTCACTGATGGGGTGTCTAGGTGGAATACTCATGTTTAATACCAAGATCCGTGCTCCATTATCTCAATATCTTAATATTGAATTGTAGAAACCTGAAGTAAACAAAAACTGACTTGCAATTACTTCTTTTTGAACCCTCAAATTGAGCCAGTCATTAGCAGAACTTCCAAATGGAGGATGCCAACTTAGGCACTGAAACAAACTATATGTGAGGCTTGCCTTTCAAATACCCTTCTTATAGTGAGTAAGAAAAGATGCAGTTTTTGGAATTTCAGCTGCAGTTTATCTTGAACCTGTTAAGTAGAGATGCAATGTCTATAGTTGGCTTTTTTTTTTTTTTTTTGACTGGTGACTTTCATTGTTGATATTCTGAGGTGTTGTGATTGTGGTCAAATTAAGGATTCTTTTTGACAGGTGGGCTGGTTTAGTTTTGATCCTGCTTTCCATATTGAAAGGGAACAAATGAGCTGCTATCTTACTCGTACAACAAAGACGACACACCAGTTGATTAAAGAAAACTTGCATGAAACTCCTACTTATGGAGGATGGGTTGAAGCTAAGGGGCCTAGATATTGCCCCTCCATTGAAGATAAGGTACGGTTCTTTAGACAGTGCTCCTGAAAACTCTGATCAGCTCTTGTTGTACAAAACCTCTTTACATTTGGTCAAAGTTTTGAATGAACAAATATGAGAAAAGGCAGTTAATATAGCTGTGCATCTCATTGTATTTTTCAGCAGATGAATATTTCCATTATGCTTGTTCCCTGCCTTTATTCTGTATGTTGTACATTATTTTTTACAAAGGTTGGTTTTCTTCAGTTTGAACTTCAAAATTCTATTGTGTACCAAAATTTCTTTTAATCATCTCAACAAGGACTTCCAGCAAGGCAATAGCAATATTTAAGGCTGACTGTAGATGTGTTTAGGCTGTATCATGTTACGGCCTCTCAACCAGTAAATTTGCTATATCTGCTGCAATAAAATTTGGATTTCAGAGGCCTCTCTCTCTCCTCTCGTTATACGGGCTTTGTTTCAATTCAGAATTAATAAAAGCTTTTCTGATGTTTCTTTCCAAAAAAAAAAAAAAACTAAGTTATGCCAGCTTTGTTTGGTTTGACGTTGATTACTTCTTAAACAGATCATTCAAAAAAAAAAAAAAAAAAAAAAAAAAAAAAAAACCCTTATATAACTTCTTTGACTCGAGTTCAAAAAATTCTCGTATATATTTGCTGTGTAAAGGGCACTGTTTTTGCCCAAGGGACTTTGTTATTTTTTGTGTCAAGTGATCATGACCTTGCATTGCATAATATCTGACGCATGTCGGTTCAGGGTTCAAGTTGTTATTACTTTCACATATTATTGTCTGTGACTATATGTAGATATATGCTCCCATACTTTATTTTTTGGCTTTATCTTCGATGTGTTTATTTAATTAATAATAAGCGACATCTCTCTCTAATTTTATTTTTCACTCCAATATTACCACTTATAATTTACCTTCTGGAATTAAGATGACGCCTTTGCTACTTTTTGGTTGTTGCTAATCTTCTACTCTTATATACTGTCTATCTTCATGGGTTTAATTATCTTATCTCTCTGTCTCTCTCTCTCTCTCTCTCTTCTTTAGATTGTTCGCTTTAAAGATAAAGAGTCGCATCAGATTTTTCTTGAACCAGAGGGTCGAAATGTGCCGGAGCTCTATGTGCAGGTGAAGTGTAATCAGCTTTTGTTTTTTATTCTGATGTTTAGATGTGGAAATGAAAGGAATATGAATGCTGTTTTTTTTCCCTCCTCTTTTTTGGGGTCCGTTTGACATACATATATGACTGTTTTGTCTGGCATAGATAGAAAGGGTGTGCTTATGTGAGCAATTATGAGTTAAAGTTTAAAATCTAAACAAAGAAGACCTTTCTGACATCTATGGCAGTTGTAGCTCTATCAAATCAATAATAAATTAACAAGTCCTTATGTGAGCAATTGTGTTTAAAGTTTATAATCTAAAGAAAGAAGACCTCTTCTGACATCTGTGACACAGCACTATCAGATCTTCAATAAATTAACAATGAGTTCTAAGTGAATCGAAAGGAAAGCCGATCCCTATAACGTACCATTAGATGTACATTTATAGTACTATGTTGCTTAAATTCATTATTTCTTCTATTGTAGGGGTTTTCTACTGGTTTACCAGAAAGATTACAACTGCCACTCTTGAGAACTTTGCCTGGACTCGAAAATTGTTCAATGCTGAGACCTGCTTATGCTGTAGAATATGATTACTTGCCTGCTCACCAATGCTCTAGGTCTCTTAGGACAAAGAAAATTGATGGGCTTTTCTTTTCTGGTCAAATAAATGGAACGACTGGCTATGAAGAAGCTGCAGCACAAGTAATTTTCTTTCAGAGTTTCGTTTAATCTGTTGAAATATGTGGAGTGTTTTTTTTATTTTTTTTTTATTTTTTATACTTATAGTTAGCCGTTGGTGTAAACAGGTCTTGAATGAATTGATTATCTTTTTTTTTTTTTAAATCTCTTCAAACTTTTTTGAAGGAAACTTTATGTTGTTTGGGCACATGCAACATGTTTCTTCAGCAAAGGACTATTAGTACTCATCTGTTTTTCATCTGTCCTTTCCACTAGGGCATTTTGTCTGGTATTAATGCTGCAAGACATTCAGATGGTAAGCCCCTTATTGTTCTTGAGAGGGAAAGCAGTTACATAGGAACGCTTATTGATGATCTGGTTACTAAGGATCTACGAGAACCTTACCGAATGTTAACAAGGTAAGAGAGCTAAATACCTTCTACCTGAAACTGTTTTGAAAAATCGTTCTTAGCTATTGTTAGCCGTGGTGCTAAATTCGCTAATTGATGCTGTGGTCTCATCTTCTCTACGTTGCCATTCTTGTTATCTTTGTAAAAATGAACTTTTCACATTTCCCAACTTGGATGGGACCTGGGGGCAGATATGTTTGCTAAATGAATCCTGATTGCCTTATGCCTTTCTGAGTGTTGCCAGGATATTAGACTAACATACAAGTGCAGATTTAGATTCCGCAGAATTAAGCTAGTATAGTATGCAGAGATAAATAAGCAATAGTTGGCTTGTACAACTTTTTAGAGATCACTGCTTATGGTATATGTGCCATCCATATTATTTGATTACGTAGGTAATGTTGCTTTCTAAGACCACTCGTCTATTTGTTGAATTTGGTCCCTAAATAAGATAGACAAAGGATATGGATTTGTATACTACTTGGTATAGCAGATTCAGTAGCATGATCTCAAATACGTGCTTCACATTGTTTTTCTATCTTCAGAACCATGTAAATTATATTTGCATTTTTTTTGGTTCATCGATTTACCAAAAATTTCATTTCAGCAATTCTTCCTTTTTCCTTGTAGCCGTTCAGAACACCGGTTGCTTCTTAGATGTGATAATGCTGATAGCCGGCTCACACCTTTGGGGCGAGAGATTGGGTTAATAGATGATAGACGCTGGAAACTATACCAGGACAAGCAAGCTCGAATTTCAGAAGAGAAGAAGCGATTAAAAAGCGTCAGAGTTTCAGGTGATTTAGCTTTACCTTCAAGGAGTTTAAAAAAAAAAAAGAACTTTTCTTAGATGGCAGATGATAGTTGTAATCTTCCTGCAGAAAGCCAGAATTTTGAAGTCGTGAAAATAGCTAGGGGTGTTTCCATTTAAATAAAATAACAATTAATAGAGTTTTAAAATCTTCACTTAAATGCCGTTGTTGGCTACCTTCTCTGTCTCTTAACTTGGCGCATTATAAGGGAGGGAGGGTAAATATTAACAAGCAAAATAGATTAAGACCTTCTAGTTTGGAGATATCTGTTTGAGTCCTAGTTCAGATTTGTTTGCTTGTTTATTCCCAGGGGGAGATCTAGCTACTGAAGTTACGCGTCTGTCTGGTCAGCCTGTGAGGGACTATGCAACACTGGAGAGTCTTCTCAAGAAACCGCACATACAGTATAAGGTTTTTGATAAGCATGGTTTTGGGAATGAGTTATTGTCAAGAATTGATAAAGAATGTGTAGAGATTGATATCAAATATGAGGGCTTCATTATACGCCAGAAGAACCAACTCCAACAGGTAAACAGCAGCAAGATTGGCACGTTGTTCTCTTAAAGCATACAGTTACCGTTTGCTTTATAATTTTTTACTTATGTTCTTAAAAGTTATGCATTTATAAATTCTCCATGATCAATTTCTTGTGCTTGCTTCTCTTTAGATGGTCCATCAACAACATAGACCAATTCCAGAGGACCTGGACTACTATGCAATGACCACATTGTCTCTTGAAGCGCGAGAAAAACTATCCAAGGTGTGTATGTAGCTCGCACACTTTACATTATTGCATCTTTTTAATTTTTTATTTCCTGAGATCACTGAAAAGTAGGTAGCTACTATAAATTCTCATTTTCTGAAAATTTTAACGACACGCGTGCATTCTTCATATAGACGTTTGACTATTTTAAGATTCCTCAAGGGGGTGACTCATGAGTCGATTACATTGAACTGAATCTCTCACTGGATATGCATGATGCAAGAATTTTCAATGAAATTTATCATTTTAGAAAATCATAGATTATAAGCGTAAACGAGAGTTGATGGATTTGCTAGTCTAACCATGGTGAGCATGTGATTTGCTCTACTTCCAAAAGAAGGTGGTTTTTGGTTATAATATGGAACTCATGCTTTCAGGTTAGGCCACAAACCATAGGTCAAGCGAGCAGGGTTGGCGGCGTCAGCCCTGCTGACATTACTGCTCTTCTTATCATCCTTGAAACCAATAGGAGAAGAGCTCAGGAACAAAAAAGGCACAAGATGCTGACTGCTATGAGGATAGAAGCGGATCAAAACGTGTCTGAAGTTTCTTTGACTGAGACAATTACCTCGTGAAACGTCCCTAATTGGGTACCAATTTCACGCACTATTTTTGGGACTCGATTTGTGTTCAATGCGAGAACAAGAATTTTTTTCAGTAAAGCATTGTGGAACAAAGCAAATAGTTAGAGAGTCCTGCTTTTAATATCGGAGACCCGGTTGCCAAAGTGGCAGTGCTGAGGAAAGATGGTTCGGTGACAAGTGTTTAGGAACTAATTACCTTACATCTTCACTTTAAACTATAATTCATCCATGTCAAACTGCAAGGAGGTGAAGATTCAAGGTCAAGCTCAGTGGTCGGAAAGTCAACTGTTTTGTGAACCCCTTCTACACCCTTTTCCTGGGAAATTGGATTCTTTTTCTAAATTATAGCTGTATTTAGTCCAACTTTTCCGTCATCAATAGATGCATTATTAATGTTTTTAAAAAAATGTTGTAAAAAATAGTCGAGACATTTTTTCCCCTTAAAAAAAAGAAAAGAAAAAAAATAGTTAAGACATTTTGATGGAGGTTTATATAGTCGACCACTGTTCTGACTGGCATCACATTTTCAGACACAGGAAATAAGAGAAGTCCACATTGCTTAAAGATCAAAAATCGATTTTTTTTTTCTCTTTCCCTTTAGAGTTAATGTTCTTTAAATCTTTGAACCTTAATTATTAATGGCATCAGCTTTCTGGTTTTGTAAAATTGTTTTTCCCTCACTTGTTATGATATCTTGTAATTTTAACAACTTATTACTCACTATAAAAATTGGCTTAAGCTTTACGCGTGATAATTTTGGAGTAGCTTCAAAAGGGGAAAAAAAAAAGAAGTAAATGGACTACTTTTTATCCCCTTTTAAATAAATGGATGAACTTCTTTTTGAAAATTAAGAAATTTTTGTTTTACGGCAATACATTGACAAGCACTAAGATATCATTGATGTACATCTTTTATTATCATTAGTACATCATTTATTAATTATAGTTTATCACTGCTAGAGTAGTATATCAGTGACTTACTAATGATTTATCATTGAGAAACGGGGAAATTCTTAAGAGAATAAACCATCAATTTATTCAATGATAAACTATTAATTAGTACAATATTGATGTATTGATTAGCATCAATATATCATTGATGTATTTCAATTTTTCATTGATGTACAAAAATAGTCATTTTTTTAATTTTTGAAAGCTTGTGTTATTTACTAAAAAAAATGCTTAAAAAGGGTCATTTAGCCACAAATCTTTAAAAAAAAAAAATGTCCAAGAGCGATTAACAATTTGTTAAAAAACTAAAATTTGAACAAAAGGAATATTACTTAATTTTATGTGTTATTTTCTCACTGCTGCTAATGGTGGCAAACTCAATCTTACCAATCATTCTCGTATTTGTTATACCTAAGGGAAAAAGAAATTAAATTTTCGCTTGATATTGGCCTGTACTTTTGCTTTTAAACATTTTCTTTCTTCTTTCATTTTTCATTTTAGAATGCTGCCTGCAATTCTAGTGTGCATATATATGTTTATATATAAACATAGACGTGCATATAATATGCATATACATGCCTCTATATATATATATGCACACATATATTTATTTATTATTTCTGTTATACATACAGATTCATATAATATGCACTCATATATGTATGCATATGTTAAATATGTGCACATGCCGACAAATAAAAGGATATCAACTCCTTTTTGTTTGATTACCAAAAAAAAAAAAAAAAAAAAGAAAAAAATCACAAGGTATTCCCGCTTCTATTTCTGCCTCTCTCTCAAGTCTCACGGGCCCCTCATTGAATTAGAATTCGTTGTGAGTTTGTGACACAAAATCATGTCTTCCGCAAACAACTCTTTGAGAACGTCCACCAATATTCTGAT
This sequence comes from Artocarpus hirsutus, assembly GCA_946598075.1. Classification (NCBI taxonomy): domain Eukaryota; kingdom Viridiplantae; phylum Streptophyta; class Magnoliopsida; order Rosales; family Moraceae; genus Artocarpus; species Artocarpus hirsutus. The sequence continues at coordinate 19,681 of CAMOHE010000093.1, forward strand.
TAAAAAAATAAATAGAAAAAGAAAAACCCCATCTCTCTCTTCTCATCCATGCACGTAATAGAGATCAAGCTCTCATGCATGGAAAACCTTATCACCACCTTCTTCCCAACAGAATCTCATTCCCAATAAACAAAAACAATGGACCAAGAATTAGATCGACATTGTTTGCTTCCTTAACTTTCATATTATCTGATTCACCATTTTTTCTTTATCATATTTATATATACATATATACACAAATGCCTGTAACGGATCCAAAAGCTGGACGTGTATTCATATGGGGAATCTCTTCCTTCCTGTTCCTCTCCATAGCCGCGGGAGGCGCCTGCCTCGCCCTCTACATGCTCATGCCGGAGACTCCTACGTTGTCTTGGCTCCCCATTGCGGGAGTCACGTTGGTCTGCCTTCCTTGGCTCTTCTGGCTCTTCACCTTCTTGTACCGGATATTTTCTAGATTTTTTGGCTTCCGACTTGGCGTGAACTGCGGTGGTGGCAATGAGAACAGCAACGATGAACCTTCTGCTGCTGTTGTTGCGGCGGATGATCATGAGTCCCCGGCAGGGAATAATAATGGTGACAGAAGGGTGCAATTTGAGGCTGCGATGACGGTGCACGAAAATGACGGTGATCGAGATCGTGATCATGGGGGAGATTGGCAGGGAATGGATGATAAAGATAGAAATAAGCACAGGACTCTTTCTTCGTCGAGCAGTTCGAGCTTCATGTCTCATGAGAGTGAAATGCCTTTGGCCTCATCCATGGCTTCTTGATTTCTTGTTTATTTTTTCTTAGGAGAGTAAATAAATTAGGGTTTTTTTTTTTTCAAGCTACGATTTAATTTAGGTTATATTATGCAATTATATGCCAAGACAGTTAATATTAGACGTGGGTGTGGAATTACCATCTAAGCAGAAACTTTGTGGTTCTTAATCAACCAATTTTGGGTTCTTAATTTGATGTAATATTGTGTCAAATCGAATCTAGCTAAACTTGATGGAGAGAGAGAACTTCGAAGGGGAGGATATTACTTTTTTACAGAGGAGTGAAAAACAGCACAATAGATCTTATGCTAATATCTTATACCCCATTTTCAAAAATGCAAATGTATGAAGTTAATACTTTGTTTTTTAGGCAGAAGGGTATTCTTGTTTTTTAGTATTTAATTAATTCTGTAAAACTAAATTTCATGATTTTTAAAGGTCAATCGAGGAATACATCTACTTCCATCTTCACAACAAGGCAAAGGTAATTTGTTTTTGTTGAGAATTGGCAGAATGGGTCCGAGTCTGCTTCAAAAGGAAGAGTTGATTATAGAAATCTCGATTCTCATGTTTAGAGTTAACTTTTTTTTTTTAATCTTATTCTCATATTCTTTTCTTGATTATTCTAACCACCAAACTTTTGTGACATGGCCTTTCTTTTGTCCTCAAGCTACTCTAATAGTGCACTTCCGCATGTGTAAAAGGTATAGTGTTTTCTATATGCTAATAATTTCTTTTGTATTATTTAGCACAATTTTAGGACAAACTTTCTTATATAATGAAACCCAAATTGGTCTATTATATGTTGTTGCATTTTTATTATTGAGGCATGTTTACTTGGGAGGCAATTTCTGGGTAGGGATCTGAAAGCAGTAGGAATTATCTTTCAATATTAAATATGTAGGGAAAAAAAAAAAGATTTTGACTAGATCTAATGGTTTTAAAACATACAACGCCGATAGAGATACCACCAAAAAAGTTCCCTACCTAAAAATGCGTCATAAAGTATTAATTTTATCAGCTGCTATGTAATTTTAATCTCACTTTTGAAGCTTATTTTCCATCTGAATATTAAACCCATGGGCATGAATAAAAACAAAAGTCAATAGTTTTTTTTTATGATTAAAATGTCAAAAATACTTTTTTTTTTTCATTTTCTCTCTTCCCCCTTCTCCCTTTCCCCTTCTCTCTAACCCTAGAATCTCCATGCTACTGGCAGCATCACAAGATGCCAAAACAACAGTGTCACTTGTCGTCCGTGTCATCATTGAGTGTCACTTGTCGTCGATAGAGGACAGAGAGACGGGGGAAGAAATAGAGACGAGAGGGAGAGAGAGGGGAAGAGGAAAAAGAAAAAAATAGATTTGTTGTTGGGGTATTTAGATGAAATTAAAGATATTTTGGTCTATATAGTTATTTAATTTGTACATGATATGTGACATCTGCTTAAAGTGTGTGTGTTATTCATGCAATATCTTAAAGTATATTACACACATGACATTTGCGATCAAATTTTTATAAAATCTAACATTTCTTACTATTTGCTTTCTTAGTAATTCTATAAGTAAACACATTATTTGACGAGAAAGAGAATTACCACTCCTTTTCCAAGGAGGGGGAGGGAGGGACCTAGCTTTAGTAAGCTCTTCTATAGTTCCATTTGGTTCTCATCTTCTTTTAGTAGACCTTAATATTGGGGTGTGTGTGTGTTTTGACCATTTAAAGTAGTACTCATATTGGCCTTCCTTCTTATGTTAGGATATATTTTTTGTTTAAACAGTCTACGAGCTATTGCTTGATCAATTAATTATAAAATATCATTCATTTTATATAAACGTTTTTGGACTTATGCCGCAACCTTTTTTTTAAGGTTCGGATAGATGTTATGTTTCTTTGATTTAAACTAATCCATTTAGGTGGCATAAAGAGAATTTTCACAAAGGTCATCTTTTGAAACTTATTTTTTATAAAGTTTGAAACTTATAATGACACTAATAAATATTATGATAGATGATAGAGAAAGTGGAAGAGAGAGAGAGCTGAGAGAGTATTAAAGTTTATCTATTTAAATTGGTTAGGAAAAAAAGATTTAATTGAAAATTACGATTTTTTCCTTACAATTAAGATTTAATGGATTAGTTTATCTATTTAATTATTTTTGAAAAGAAATATGAGTGATAGTATGATGCGATTTTTTTAATTGTGACATAAATAACTATGTTTTTTAAATTTTGGCATAATATGTAATTTTCTTGTCAATATGAAAATTCAACAATTACCCTAAGAAATAAAAAAAATTACATGTTATATCACACTTATAAAAATTGTTTTTATTCACGCCACATGTAAAAAAGATGTGCCACACTACTGTTTATATTACATGTTTAGTTTTAGTTATGCTCCACTTAAATATGTATTATGTTTATAAAAGTAAGTATCAAAATGTCATTTCTGACATTCCTAGAAAAATAGAAATGACATAAAGTATTAGGAGAGAGAGGGAGGGTCAGTTTGAGAAATATCACTTTTAAGCCATTGTTTTTAAACAAGATTATAGATAAAGTTTAAAACGTACTCTTTTTAAAGAGTGTAAAGACAAAATTGATCATAAGTATTTTAGGTTAAGGTTAAGAAAACATGTAATTAGGGTTTAGCTTTCTTAGCCAAGAGAAATGGTATGAATAAAAAAAATAGTAGAGCCTAATAGTGGCAGTAAAAATAGGGTTGATGAGACATGTGACCTATTTTTATTTGTAAAATTAAAATATGTTTCTAGTTTATAAATGCTCTTTATATGTCTTAATGCATATATATAAAGACATTAATGACCTTAATAATGATATTGTTAGTTTTGATTTATTTTTAAAATAATAATAATATACATATTTAAGATTTCAAACAGATTATGATTTTATTATATTTTAAAAAAAAATCCCTAAAATTAGGGTGTTTGTTGCTTAAATTCAAAATGATATCCAAAATAATGATTTTAAAATTCTCTCAGCTAAAAGGTAGATTTTTTTAATTGAAAATTTGAATTACGATTTTACTGACAAATTAGAATTAAGATGTTGTAATTGAATTAATAATATAGTATTTATTAAGTCTTTTTTTATGTCTTACGAATTATAAGATTAATATGTCATTGAGTTAAATGATATGTAATGATAATGATTCGTAATGACATTCAACATTCATTTTTTAAGACTAGTGATAATAATATGTTTATTTTTTAGTGATATATGATTATGTTAATGATATAGTATTTATTATGTCTTTTTGTATGTCTTGTAGGTTATATCATTAAGTTAATGATATATAATAATTATAATATTTAATGACATTAATTTTTTAAGACTTCAAGTGATAATACTTCCTATTTAGGTTGTATTAACATTACAGATTTGTAATACAAATAAAATTATATTAAGTTAATGATATTCAATTTTTATTGTTTCTTGTATTTTTTTTTTTTTGAAATAAGCAATTTAATGACGCAGATTTTAAGTTATATTGTAATCAATCAAGTGCATGTGTATTTCTCTGATATCAATTTTTTTTTCAACGACTCAATTATGGGAAAAAAAAGATCTATTAAAAAAATACATGATAAAGTCTACTTGGAGAATATTTTTAAATTTCAATGTATGTAATTTAAAAAAATATATATAAATAATATTTGTAAAACAAACACAAAATTTAATTTACTTCTTAAAAAAAGTAATATATTGTGTAATTTTTACGTAAAAATACGGTATATTGCCTAATTTACTCGTGATACCCACCCAGCCCAATGAGCCCAAATCAAAACATTGCACCCCCAAGAGCCGTTCTTGTCCCCCTCTGAGATCGGTGGTTGGTAAACCGTAAAACCAGAACAGAACATCAAATTTCCAACACGACAACGCGAATGAATGTGTCGTCCAGGCCAATCTCTCGATCCTCCTCGAGAAACCTAAAAGCCTGGACCGCATAATCTAATCTAAACTTGTCCTTCTGCGAATACATCCCAGTTCCGTGCAAAACGTGCGATTAAAACCACAGCGGTTTAGCAATTTTCTTCAGACGACAACATGCCATGGCCAATGCCCAGATGCCAAAACCTCTTGCTTTGGAAGAACTCGGTCATTCCATCGTCTTATTTCGCAACCCAATTCGCCTTCTTCCATTCTACTCCCATTTCTTTTCAAAAACGGAAGAGTAATTTCAATTCTGTAAGTTTACTTTCTCTTTTCTTCTCTAACTCCGTTCAATTTCTTTGTTAAACAAAAGTATATGTTCTGAAGACAGAAAGATAAACTTTTGTGTATAATCAGTTTGTTTTAGATGAAAAATTTGTCTTTTTTTGTTTTATTTATTTACTTCGTGGCAGTGTTCAAGGTTGAGAGACAATTTAATTAGTCATTTTTTTAGTAGTTTTTTTTGGAAGTGTTGAATTGTTTCATCAGTTGGATCTTAATGTGCTTGTATTCATGTGGAAGGTTTGGTTTTTAAATCTTGGGAGTTCTGAAATTTGTTGTTTATGTTTATGTCCTAAAAGGGAATAAAATAGCTTAAAATGGCATAACATAAAGAGCTATTTGGGCTGTTTCGACGTTACTTGCGCCCATAGAAAAATAGAAGTGAAAGTTGTAACTTTTCAGTTAGTATTTGCCATGATATACTTGATAGTTAAAGTTTCTTATATGTAATGAAAATGTTGGAATTAAGTTTTTTGAAGCTCTGATGTAAGTTTCAAAGTGTTCACGAAAGGACTTCTTGCGACCACATTTTGTGGTTTTGATTAGAAACACTTTGGGAAGGTCAAATCCCCTCTAAAAGGTCATCTAAACACTCCAAGTGAAGCCAAAAACGGGTTTTAGGAAGACCTGCCAAATACCCCCTTAGTAGTCGAGTGCTTAATTTTGCTCTTCTTTTTTTGTTTTTCACCTTTAAAGCTTGTTATTTGGATACTCGTTTATGAAGGCTTGTAAATCTCTTAGATTGCTAGGATTGGCTTTATATAGAAATGGCCTTCAAAAAAAAATTCTGCTTTATTGTTTTACCCTAAATTCCAATTGAAGACGAATAAATTAGGTGCAGCACCATTGTATGGAAACTTCATAGGCTCCATGTTGATGTCATGGACGATGAGTGTGCTTCTTGTTTTATGTTTGTAGACTTAAAATCGATTTGGAAAATTTTCTTGCTTCCATTATGTGAGGCAATATCCAATGTGGATGACTTAGAGGATTGAACTTTCTATCTTTAGTGCTCATCTAATGTTGAAGAACACACTCATCCTCGTTGGTCTTTGGTTTCACACACTTATGTAAATTGACCAAACGTGTTTTGACGAGATATTACCATGGCATTCATATGGAGTTGGGTTATCAAAAGCAGGATTTTGTGGGTTCCTTGTCTATGACTCCCTGCATGTCACAACCGAGCTTTTTGCTCATCTCTGGTTCTAGATTCTGATATTTCATATAAGACCGTCTTGAAAATTCCTTATTAGCTTGTTGTGATCTCATGTATGTTATATGGTATTTCTAACACTAGATACATTAATGCAGAAACAAATCCGGTTTGCAATACGTCAAAGGCGTGCTGATACTAAGAAAGCATTAAACGATTTTCTTTACAGAAGTGGGCCATCTAAATTTTCATTGCCGGTAAACTTTCTGCTATTGCAATTATGCTCCAATGGCTCAACACTATGTCATTACTTCTCAGAGCCAGAAGCTCAAAAAAACTTGTTGTTTACTGGTTTTTCGCTTTTGCATCTACTTGTTTGTTTATCCTAGCGTTCATTATGATACTCTTGCCTAGGAGGAAGAGTCAAGATGGAATACTGATTGGCACACAAATAAATCAGATAACTCCAACAAGAAGCATAAATCAAGAAATTCAGCCCGGCATGCTGATAGATCTCACCCAAAGAAAAATAAACGTGAGCCATCTTATTTATTCTCTTTCATTGCGTTTTTTCCTTTCTGCTTTGGCCATTTTTTAGCTCAAGATGTATTTTATAAGGTTTTTAAAGTAAATATCAATGCCCAAAATGAACTTCTTTGCAATGGCTTCAAAAGTAAGATGACTCGTTATCAGTTTAACAACTTCTCACACGAAATTGTGTGATTATTGCAGAATTTGGTGTGTTTATTTCATTTGATTGATTTCCATTATTTAGAAATGACTAATGTTGTGAATTTACACTCCATACTCAAATCTTATTTTTGATAGGAACAATTGACTACTTACTCCAATTTTTCTTGGTTTTCGTATCCACAATAGCATGAAAAGAAGGTCCGACTCCAAGAATAGCGGCATTGAGTTTCTCGACCCTTTTTCTTAGGATTAGTCAGTTTTATTTATGGTTTGTTCCATGTTACCGAAGTTTGATTTCTGCATATCACATCTACGCCAAGAATCAGATTTCTTTGAGATACATTTTCAAAATTTAAAATCTTACAAAACATTATGAACGTACATTTTCTAGATATTGGCCTTTTGGGGATATCCAATATACATTATCTAGATATTCATCCGATTACTTTTGTCACTATAAAGCTGTTTTGAACTGTTCTACACATCTTCAGGTAAGTTTAGAAGGGACAATTTCGATTGGGATTTTGATGAGCAATCGGAGACAACCTTTGAAGCTGCATTTGGCAACACACGGTATACTTGGTCTTTTAACTCTCGGAGAGAGTCTTTTTTCAGAAGTTCGGCTTCTGAATTTGAGTGGACGGAGCACTCGAGCTGGAAACGTGGAAATAGAACATGGGGAAGTAGTAGTGATTCTGAGTCTGATGATGAGTCCTGCACTGTAGGATCGTCTTCTGATAGATCAGTTCTTGGTCTGCCTCCAACTGGCCCTCTGCTTTTGGAAGATGTTAAAAAGGCGTAAGCCCTTCATTGCCAATTTTTATCTATTAGTTCAAACAAGATATCAGACGGAAAGTCTAAGTATCCAGTGTCAGCTTTTCATTTTTAATCACTCCTTGTCCTTTTGCATTGTCCTTTGCAGTTTTCGTTTATCGGCTTTAAAATGGCATCCTGATAAGCACCCAGGCGCTTCACAGGTTCATTTCTCTAATTCCGTTCATTGTATGATTTATTTCATTGGAGACCTATCTTATTTTATTGGTATAGGACTCAACCTTTCTTTATTTTTTTTTTTTAATACAAAAAGGGAGAGTTTCTGCTGTCTGATTAGCTTGAAATTTAAACCGCTGCTTAACAATTTTAGAAGACGTTTGGGTCATATGAAAAAGCAATAATGATGTTGCACTCTTTGATAAACATGATGACGATATCAAGATGTCTGTTGCGCCATATTTGATCGTCGCACTCCGTGATTGTGTCTCGGAGTTGTAGTTCTTACAAGACACTATATGCATGCATGTTTGCAGGCAATGGCTGAAGAGAAATTCAAATTGTGTGTTGATGCATACAACTCTTTGTGCAAGGTGCTTTCGCCGGCGTAAGCAATAGTTTAGAGCTAAAACTTATCCAGCCCTTTGGATTATCAAAACTGGTAGTATTCTCATTTTTCCCCGATTAAGGAGGGGTGGACTGTATGATATAGTTTGTGCTATTTTAATTTATTTTCATTTTTCCCCTAATAAGAAGGGAGTTAATAGATTTTAAAATAAAGAGGGATTGTAGATGTTTAAGCAGATGATAGAAATATTCTTAAGTTATTCTTCAATTCACAAGCTATAGGAAATGAAATTAAATAAATTTAATACCATTATTTTGGGGCCTTTAATGTCATTATGTACATATATTTTGCCATTCTTCCATATTGTTAAAAACCCAGCCATGTTTTAATAATGACCAATCGTCTAATTAACACGTCCCATCATTTTTAATCTGCAGTGCGGGCCTTATTAAATAGTATTATTCATTTTAATCAGCTTAATCATGCAACATCTCTTCAAATAGCCTTCTTCATCTTTTATCTTTGCTTCTTCAGCGCCTCAACACACCCTTCAACAAGGTCTTCCTGATACAATTCTCTCGTGATCTCGCCATTCTGAATTTTGAGTGCAGTATTATCCTCGATCTTTTCAGACGGGTGATCATCGGTTTTAGACTTCCAAAAGTTATGCGTCCTATCAGCAAGATGGGGAAGCATTCTGCCAAATTGATGTTTAAGATTAATTTTTACTTAAAATGACACCGATAAAAAAAAATTGTAAAATAACTCCAATACGCTCACAACTCATCATTTCTTCTCCGTCCTGCAATTCAATTTCAGACCCCAACTGTTCGAATATTAAAAAGTACAATTCGATATAACCACAAGTATAAGGTTGTTCAAGTAATAAAACTCGGTAAATATGAGGTCAAACCTATAGGAATGAATATTGTTAAGGTTCAGTATATTTGTTATATTAATTAATTATTTATTTAAAAGTTAAAAAATATGAGGATTAATTTTATTATTTACAAAATATATTCACAATATATACATATTTTTACAACAATTTTTCATTTTCAGAATTCGTTATTATGGAACTGTAATAATAAAAAATGTAGCTTAAATTAAAATGGGACTTTAACAATAAGTGCAACTAATTTAAAATAACTTTAACAACAACAATATTAAAAACAACAAATTGAAAGGGGTAAAACAGTAATTATAACAGAGTTAAGGTTTAAAGGTTCCGTTCTGACAATTAACTTTAACGAAATTTAATTTTTCTAATTATTTATTAATTGGTTTAAGAATATATTATGCCATCTTATGCGACAATAAATCAAGCATTACTAAGCATTTACTGTGCAATTTTATGTCTATAATGCAACAAAAACTCAACTTAATAAACGAGAATTTCAGCATTACTTAACTAAAATAACAATCAAAATATTAAGTTAATTATTTACCAAGTCATTCTCTGTCTACGGTTAATCAAGGTCCTCCCAAGCATAGCTGTGCCAATCTATGTCTTCGAAAAATCAAAACCATAATTTTGGCAAAGCTTTAGTTAAGAAAATTCTAAAATCCTAAGTTTTTTAGAAAATATTTTGGCATTATAATTGCTTAAAAAACTAAGAAAAATAAAAATATTTAAAGTGGTTTTGTTAGAGTTTCTCCCTCTGACCTCAGCTAAAAAGGAAAATTTATAAAACATATTTAAAATAAAATACCAGAAATATCATTGAACATAATTTTTACAGCATAATCTGATTGTAAAAATTAGAATAAAAACTAAAACATAAAAACTATTTAAAAAATCAAAACAGTATTTTACACTAGCCCAGTATTTATAGAACTCTAAAACTTACTAGTCATAAATTTTTAATAATTTTTTACTATTTTTTTTGGTCGACAATTTTAGCTTAGATTAAGCAAATTGTGTTATTTTAATTTATTTGTTATTATTTATTTAGTTTTTAAATGATAATAAATAGATTAAAATAAATTTAAGTGGTCTAATATACGCATATTTTTTAAAGGGTGTCAACCAAAGGATATTTCTAAATTGTTATAATGCTTCATAAGGAAGACCTTATTTCAGAGATATCTCTTAATGGTAACACACCCTAATGATATGTGTCTATAAATATTATGTAAGAGGGTCTCTAAGCTTGTGTAGTTTTATTTCAAAAATACATCATCTCTCTAAAATTACAGAAGGTTTAGAAGAGCCTCTTCTTTTACAAAATTTCTTCAATAATTCTTGCAGAGGTATTCTCTATTCAACTGTATTTGTCAATGGTTGGAAATTAGATTTTCTTTCCTTTATGTTTTCACATTTAGATGATTTTCATGCAATTTAGTTTATACAAATATGAAAATCATAATTCTACATATATAAATTTCTAACATTTGGTATCAAGAGCATGGGTTTTTTTTTTTCTGCCCTGATATGTTTAAATAGAGTTTAATAGAGTTTTTCAAAATACCCAAAAACTTTGTTTGTTTTTTGAAATCATTTTTTGATTTTTTTGATGAAAACCAACGTTAGAAATCATTAGAAAATTAATTCTCTAATATTTTGGGGGTTTTAAAACGTTAATTTTGGTGCCTATTAGGTATAGAAACAACCGGGTCTGCAATTGGACCCATTTAGGTCAAATTCAGACGAAAAATATCCAAAATAATATAAAAAACAAATTCAGTAGCCAAAAAAGACATGTCGTTTTGGCCCCTAAAGGCCGCATTTTGCGAGTCCAAAATGACAAGTCATTTTTCATTAAGAAAAATGACGCGTCATTTTATCCATTCGAGTTGGCCTGTAGTCATGTCAAAACAACATGTCGTTTTCATCAAGGGCTGAAAACGACATGTCATTTTTAGGACAATGTTGGCGTTTTTTCGGCTGAAACGACACGTCGTTTTAGGCTTAATGCTAGAAACGAAATGTCATTTTTGGGCAAGAAAATTAAAAAAAAAATCTGAAATTTTTTTTAATTAATTATGTTTTGGTATTTTTTACAAAATTTTTATTTGGGTATTTTGGAAAATTAATAAATCTAAATGAATTTAATAAAATCCAAAATTTTATTATTTATGTTTGAATAAAATTTTAGAAATTTATTTTAAATATGGTTATGAATTTATGCATAATTTATTTTGCATATATTCTTTAATTGTTATTTTTAATACATGCAAATTCATGAATATTTTATGCATGAAAATTAAATGTCTTAAGTGATTAGTATAATTTTAATTGATTTAAGAGTAGCAGCAACATTTTAGATTATATTGAAATTATACGTTAAGTTTTTTAAATCACATTTACTTAAACAGACATTAATTGTAACTAATTATATTTGGTATAATGAAATTTATCCCACAAAACATTTTGTTATAGTAGATATGATTGGTTAGAATGAAATATTAAACTATTTTCTTAATTTATCCTCAGGGATTAAGAAATGGAATATAGTTTAAAGTTTCATCATAATGTTATATGTAAATCAATATGAGTTAGAAACTTAGTCCATAAGCAGTTTTTATATATCATATGATTCATAATTCTTGTAGCATGATTTACATTAGTAAAACATGACATATAGTTATTAGCTTCAAATATTGTGACATGAGCAAGTATGTTTGATGTATTGTAGTAATTCAACCTGTTAATTTATCTGATATAAAATGTGATATTCCCGAGCTTAAGGGTGAAAACTATAAAGTGTGGAAGGAGAGGATTCTCCTTCGTTTAGGGTGGATGGACATTGATTATGCTATCAGAAAGGATGAATCACCTTCTATCATTGAGACTAGCACTCCAGATGATATTGATCGATATGAAAAATAGGAGCTATCTAATTGACTCTTAGTTATGTTCATAAAGACCAAAATCTCTGTTGGGATTAAGGGTTCAGTTGAAAAATATGACAATGTTCGAGCACTACTGAAGGCTATTAATGAGCAATTTGAGTCTTTAGATAAGGCATCGGCAAGCACCCTGATCATGCAGTATTCATCCTTGAAATTTACTGGTATAAAAGGCATGCGTGAGCATATTATTGCATGAGGGACATTACGGCTCAATTAAAGACGCTTGAGGTTGAGATATCCGATTCGTTCTTGGTACATTACATTCTGAATACTCTACCCTCTGAGTATGGTCCTTTTAAGATATCCTATAACACACATGAGGACAAATGGTCAATTAATGAGCTATTGACTATGTGTGTTCAGGAGGAGGGAAGACTCATTATGGAAGAGGGAGAGAAAGTAAATCTGGCAACCTAGGGTAATAAGAAGAAACATCAAACCAAGCAAAAGGGGAAAGGCAAGGTTACTGCCTAGCCTGATATTAAGAAGGAGTTTTTGCTTCTTTTGTAAGAAGAAGGGACACGTGAAGAAGGACTGCTCTAAATTCTAAGAATGGCTTGATAAGAAAGATACTCAACTCTTACTTGTCTGTAATGAATTCAATATGATTGATATTAATTATAACACATGGTGGATTGACGTCAGTTTTACAATCCATGTTACCAATTCTTTGCATGGATTTCCAAACCTGTGGAAGCTAGTGGGAAATGAGCAAAGCATCTATTTTGAAAATAAGATGCACTCGCATGTGGAGGCTATAGGAAGTATTTGGAAAAGACATTCTATATTCTTAGTTTTTTTAGAAATTTAATTTCGGTTTCCAAACTTGTATCAGTTGGATATTCTTTTAAATTTTCAGAATCTTCATTCAATTTGTTTTATAAATTTGATTTTATTGGATGTGGTACTTTGTCTGATGGTCTTTTTCGTCTCAATTTACAAAATGATGCCAATTATACTACAATGCACATTCATGAAAATGTCGGTATTAAACAATGTGTTGTAAATGATAAATCCTCTATGTTGTGGCAACGGATATGAGGATATATCTCCATTAAGAGAATTAAGATATTAGTAAATAATGGAGTACTTGATACTTTAGATTTTACTGATTTTGATACTTGTGTGAACTACATTAAGAGTAAGCATACCAACAAGTCAAAGAAAGGTGCTAAGAGGAGTTCTGATTTATTGAAAATCATAGATACAAATATTTGTAGTTCAGACATGGATACATATTCTCAAAGGTACTTCGTCTCTTTATAGATGACTACTCATAATACATGTATCTCTACTTACTTAACAATAACAACGAAGCACTAGATGCTTTTAAGGTCTTTAAAGCAGAAGTAGAGAAACAATATGGAAATCAAATTAAGATTGTGAGATCTGGTCAAACTCATGGGATATGACTTCAACATGTAATCTAAGCCGTTATATGAAAATCGTGTGGCAGAAGCCCTTTCGCGCGTAGGATCATCGGTAGAATTTATGGTTTTCACGATGCCCCATGTGCTACAACTAGAAGACCCTAAAGCCCAAATTTAACGAATGACTAACTTCGAGCTATTGTCCTTGACCTCCAACAGGATCCGTAAGCCCGCACCAGTTATGCCCTCTTTCACGGTAGGTTGTTGTACAAGAACTGCTTGATTCTATCTAAATCCTCTCCAATGATTGGGTTGGTCCTGAAGGACGCTCATGATGGGGGAATTGGCGTTCACGCAGGGGTCCTCAAGACCCTTAAACGCTTGACTGCTTTGATATATTGGGAGGGAATGAAGGGCAAGATGCAGCGTTATGTGGCGGCATGGATAGTGTGCCAACAGTACAAGGCTTCCACCCTTGCCCCGAGTGGCTTACTCCAGCCCCTGCCCATTCCGGAGCAAGTTTGGGAGGAAATCACCATGGATTTCATTGAAGCCCTGCCCAAATCCGAAGGTGTAGACACTATGATGGTGGTGGTGGACCGAATCACCAAATACGTACACTTCATTCGGCCTCAAACACCCCTACATCGTGTAATCTGTGGCTGCTTTTTTTTTATTTGAGAAGTGGTTCGCTCCCATGGCATTCCCAATTCCATTATGTCGGATCGCAACAAGGTCTTCATGAGCCCCTTTTGGGCTGAGTTATTCAAGTTGCAAGGAACAGCACTTCGACATAGCACGGCCTGCCACCCTCAAATGGATGGTCAATCCAAGGTGGTGAACTGGGGACAGGAGATCTACCTCCGCTATTTGGCCAATTCGAAACCAAAGGAATGGGCATGTTGGCTGCCATGGTCCGAGTACTCTAAGAACAACGCACACCATACATCCACCAATACCATCCCTTTCTGCACATTGTATGGCTGCGGCCCTCCTCCCCTTATTCGTCATAAGTCAGGCTCCTCTTCATGCTCGGCGATGGACCAGCAACTCAAAGACTGTGATGCCATGTTGGTCGAGATGAAACAGCAGCTTGCTCGTGCCTAGTTGAAGATAAAAACTCAGGCTGATCTCCATCGTCGTGATGTTCTTTTCGAGGTAGGAGATATGGTGTACTGGAAGCTCGGTCCTTACCATCGTCATTCCTTAGCTCGGTGCCCCTTTGAAAAACTCGCTCCCAAGTACTATGGGCCTTTCCTTGTTAAGGCTCGGATTGGAGCTGCATCTTACAAACTCAAGATGCCACCACAGGCCATAATTCACTCAGTGTTCCACATGTCCTAGCTCAAGCGCGCTTCAGGGGATTATCTTGTGCTAGCAGACCTCCCTTCCCAACTCACGGCAGACTTGGAGTTAATGGTGGAGCGAGAAAAAGTGCTAGGACTAAGGTCTGGTCCAGTGACCAATGGGAAGTCCCTCAAGGTGCTGATCAAGAGGAAGGGGCTGCCTGAATTCGAAGCAACATGGGAGCCTTATGAGACGGTGCAACACCAGTTTCCAGCTTTCCACCTTGAGGACAAGGTGACTTTTTGGGAAGGGGGCAGTGATAAGCCTCCAATCCGGTTCACTTATGCTAGACGTGCGAAGAAGGCAGCTTAAGGCAGTGGGAGTTTCTTTTTGGTTCAGTGTCGTATATGATGGTTTTGTTCAGTGTCGTTTGTAGGGTGGTGTCGTTTTTTAGTTAATTACTGGTAGCAGTGTCGTTTGACGTTGGATCAAGCAGGTTGTGTGTACTCCTGATGCGGCGTTGTTTTAGTGTTATGGGGAATAAAAGTGTCGAGAGTTGAGAGGAGAGGGTATGGCTTGGATGGTGGAAAACCAGTGAGTGGAGAGTGCTAGGCCTCTCAAATGCTTAGCTTATTTATTGAGTGTTTGGCTGATTTTGATCAATTAAATATCAATAATTCCTCTCAATTTTCTATTTCTCACTTGAAGAATAGCTCTTACTAGTAACCTGACCATGCAGACTCAATCTCCACACTCTCACACTCTTTCTTCTGTGTGTGTTTTATTTCTTTATTTTTATTTTTTTGCTTTCTTATATTGCATTAAGAAGGAGCCAGAGAAAGACGACTCGCATCGGTTTATAGCAATTAATTGGGTCAAGGCTGAACAGATTGGATAGCCATCATATTCTCAAAATCAAGGTATTTATCTATTTTTTCCTTCCTTTTTTTTATAATTAGAATTTTTTTAATGGAACAATTTGTCAAACAAAAAGAGGCCCTGTTTGGTTTCGTTCTCTTTAGGTGTTTAGCAAAGTTAGTTAGAACCAATTTCTTGGTTCAAAACACTTTATACAGAAAGCTTTATATTGTAGCAACATTTTACTTTTTATTGTAGCATATAAGAATTTTATACTATTTCTTAACCAAAAAATTGGTTCTAATCAACTTTGTCTGTTTATTGTTTGAAACGAGTTCAGATGAAACGTACGGTTTTCACTTAACATATGCCTCTCTCCCTAGTGTTAAGATTGATGTTATTATGCTTCTTCAGTACTTTGTTCTATTATTTAATAAACAAAAGTATTATATTCTTCTCTTCTTTATGCGTAGAGATATATGATTAAGACTCTTATGATGATTAATGATTTGAATGTTGCATAGTGCTCTTTAAGAATCCTTGAATGTGAATATTTACGCCTGCCAACTTAGTATTCAATTTAAGATGTTTGAAAACATGCCCTACGTATACTTACTATTAACACATTTTGGACTGGTGTGACAATGTTCTCCTCATCAAGAGGTAGGGCCACCTGACTATAGGACCTTCAGCAAACATCCTCCTTCGTTGATATAAAGGGGCCATATGCTATATTCGGTTGCACCTTTCCCGAACTCTTTTTTCTTTTTTTTCTTTTTTTTTGGTGGGTGGGGCTAAAGCATTGCATGTTAAGAAGGAAATGAATGCCATGTATTTGTTTTTTGTTTTATATTGTTTAAATCTCAATCTGAATATCTTTTCTGATTTTAGGAGACCACAAACACTACCTAGAAGTTAAAAATGTTTATCTCCACAGTGAGTTCTTAATATTCCACATTACACATACATACAAAGTTATTGATTTATTTTTTTTTTTTTTGTCAAATTAATTTTTGTGTAGGCTATTCAATTTGTCAAGGATGTAATTTCCCCAACATTGAAGGGCGTGTTTGGTTTGTTAACTTGGATATATACATGTCTCTTTCTATTTCTTTCTGTTACTCAATCTCTTGCACTTTCTAGTGCGCGTGCGTGTAAACTGAATTTTTGCTGGTTTTTCAGGCAGCATCTGACCCGATAGGTATTGACAAACATTTGGCTATGGCTCGAATACATGAACATGTCTGGGCCAAAAAAAGCTGCATCATAGCGTCTACATTACTTAACATGGGTCCCATCAGGTGGACCTGCCATATATGAGAGCGGGGTTTCAACCCGTAGGATTGAATACTATTTTTCTTACTATTTAGTTTTCGGTTGCATGACCACCATGGTTATGGCATACCCTTTTCTTTGTGGTATTTCTTTGAGCAATTAACATCTATAAATATGCTCTCGGAGGTTTCTGTTGTGGCTTGCAAAGCAGGTGCCCTCATTCTGATTAACTATCTTATCTACAGGTTCGAAAGCCGACCTCTTAAAGCAATTGTGCCCGCTTGAAATATGATGGCGTATCATCCGTTAATATTTGGAGAATTCTGCAAGTATTGTCCCTTTTCCTATCAATTGGAACCAGTGTTTTAAGTCTTTGGATTAACTTTTTAACTATTTGAGTTACAAATAAAAATAATTTTGTATCGTACATTGAAAAATTTTAACATAAACAGCCGCAAATCATATCATTAAAAAATAAATCCAATGGCGCAAACAACAGCTCCTACAAGTGGGGGAAAAAGTTAGTTGCTACCGCACACGAATCCTAATTTCTAGTTCTAATGTGATTCGACTATTTGGTTGCAGTTGTGAGTCGGAGACCTTTGTTGCTGATCTCGGTCTCAGTTTGGGGGTGGTATTATTCATTCTTTGTGGTCATCATATTATATCTCATTTAATATTGAAAAAAAGTTGATATTTATGTCTCCTTCTTGTCAGATGAGGCTCTGTTTTTCCGCTTGATGTCTTTTTGTTAGGGCCAAGTTAAGGTTGGAGTTTCTTGCATCAACGGGCTTTGTAATATATGAAATCGGGTTGGTATCCTGCTTATTTGCGTTCATCTTAGGGTAATCATTATTTTAATAGAGTGTTTGATAAGGTGGTTAGAACTGTTTTTACTGTAGCATGTGAGAGCTTTATACTGTAGTGTTTTTTTTATTATTACTGTACCATGTGAGAACTTTACACTGTTTATAACTGAAAAAATGATAAAAACCACAGTTGTCAAACAAGTGGTATGTATTTTGAATCAGTAGTTTGGTATTGTTTTGAGAATTTTTGAAATGTTTTTGTATACTTTTTGAGGCTAAAATTTCAAAAACACTCTCAGCACAATTCTTAAAAAATTCTCATTTTCTTAAACAAAACTATTTTCACCTATTTTGAAAACACTATCAAACGTTACTATTTCTCAGTTCTTTTTTTCTTTTTCACCCCCTAATTTATGTGTAGGCAGACCTCTGAAATTGCTGTGCAGGACTTGGAAGAAATGCTAAAAGAAGTAAGTGTGAGTGTATTGCAATTATTTTTCACTTCGTCTCGTGGCGTAATTAAGTAAAAATTAATCTAAAAATTACTTGGCAGAGACTTCCCATATTTTGCTGATAAGCTGTATAACATTTTGAAGTCAGCCAATGATTGTGCCCTATGTGAAGAATAAGGTGTCTGAGAAGTGAGTTAAAACTAAAGTTGAAATATAAAGTATTGTAGTATGTAAAAACATTATATTACTTGAGTTGAAATTGATGAGTTAAAATTAAATTTATCAAAAACTACAAAAGATAAAGAGGGGAAGGATCTTGTGCACAAAATTCAAAATGGTGAGATGATGAGAGAAATGTTCCGGTAAAGAATTGTTCAAAAGCAACTTAATATGTTTAAGTAACTCATTCTTTTGAAAGATTAATGTTAAGGCAGACCTCCGTTTGTTTCTTTTTTTTTACCAGATAACTTTTACTTTTTGGGTCCAGATTTGTGGAAAATTTACTGCAACAGAGACGGGGGCTTGCTTTTTACTATAATATGTTTTCGAAGCTTTTGAAGCAGTTGGTATGCACCTGCCAGGTATTTATGCGGGCTCTTTATAAAAATGCTATAAATTTTAAGTTTAGATTGATTTATAACATGAAAAACAATAGTGGCACAAGATGTTACAAACTCGTCAATACTTATATAAAAAATACCTAAATATATATTTAACATATTACTCAATATCCAAAGAGAGAAAGAGAAAGAAAGAAAGGAAAAAGAAAAACTAAGTTTAGTTTATGAGTATTTTAATCAGTATATAAAATATTACTTACATCATTGTAGTATATTTTCAAATAGTTTTTAAACATTTGGTGTAAATCAATCTAATTGTAGAATAAGTAACATATAACGTAAATATCTCTATTTTTAATTTGTTGAATTTTTAATACATAAATATTAAATTTTTAAACTGTCAAGTTTTTTTCCCGAATTTATTACTCTAATAATCTTGTACAACTGCAAAAATTAATTAAAAAATAAAAAAATAAAACCCTAAATAATAACCTTTGAACAGTTAGATTTATATGCCCTTATTTCCTTTTTTAATTGGAGATATGTTACTCTATAATGACATTTAAAAAATTCACAATCAATAGATGCTTCTTGTTAAAAAATTCTCAAAATTTAAATAATGTGTTTGAGAGGTGTAGTTAGAACCTATTTTAGTTACAAAAGAGAGCTTTACACTATAGCAACTTTTGGCTTTTTATTATAGCATGTGAAAGCTTTTTACTGTTTGCTAGTTAAAACCAAGTAGTTCTAACCAAGAGCCAAATACCTTATTAACTTTTCAAAAAATTTATAGGACATCTACAAGAGGATATGAGTTGTTAGCTCATCACAATCTTACATAGTTGCGTATAAATACGGTGAATTTCCTTCAATACTTATTGATTGAAGCAATTTTATGCCAAACTTCCTTTGTTTAATGTGAAACACTCACCACATGACCAAAATCTTCTCAAAACTTATAATTTGATCAACTCACATGGTAATATTACACCACCTAAGATATCTAGATACAATTTTCTTTTCAGGGCTTATAATTAGTTTTTATTTAAAGTTCGACATTAATTTTACAATTCGATATCACAGTTATCGAAAAGAATAATTTCGAAGACTGATATGCTTAAAAAGAAAAAGAAAATTGAAGACCAAATGGCTATAATTTTTTTTATATATATAATAGGAGGAGAAATTTCACCACTTTTAAATGAGATTTAGCATGACTTAAACCCTTAATCTATAGTTGAGGTGAATGGACTTACAACCAACTAAACTATCTTCACTTGTCAATGGTTATAATTTGAATGCTAGCAAAATATAGTACCCAAAAAATAATTTTTAAAATCCATTAAAGGGATATGAATTCTAAGCTTCACAGCAAACAGTGCACAAAGCGACCACAGCCCAAGTTCCCATCCCTGGGTGACTTTCAGCTCTAAAATTTAGTTGAAGCAACCAGTCATTATCAGAAGTTGTGCAGGTGGTTGAACTTGGGTAGCTTCGTGCCACAACCCGAGGCATTATGATAAGCAGTAGTTAGTTTTAGTTTTTACACTGTTCAATATCGATCGGATTATCTTTTACATGTCACATAATTCTCTGGTTGGCAAAAGCTTTGTCTACATGTTATGTAGTTTTGAATTGCCAAATCAAATAGGAATTTATTTAAGTGGCAATATCTAACTGTGTCTAACAATAATGTGTTATTATTATTCTTATTTTCTGGCCGTATCTAACTGTGTATCACTAATGGGGTGTTTGGGAGTTGTGGGAACCACTGGTTCCCACCATAAACTCAGTTATAAACAGTAAAAAGCTCTCACATGCTACAGTATCAAAAAAAAATTGCTACAATGTAAAACTCTCATATGCTACAGTAAAAATAGTTCTCACCACTGGTTCCCACCATTTTCCCAAACACCCACTAAATCATTGAACCCTCAACCTCCCCCAAAGCTCAATCTTATCCAAACCCTTGGCATCACTAAATCATTCAGCCTTGGGCTAAAAATTGAGTATTAATAAGTTAATCATTTTTCACCTACTAACTGATTCCCTCCATAAAACCTTAAAGACTCTAAAACCCTAGGTGTCACTAAACCAAACAGTCTTATGCTAACAACATAGTATTAATAAGCTAATCACTTTGCACCATACTAATTGTATTAATAAGCTAATTGTTTTTCACCCTGCTAATTAATTCCCTCGATAAAACATTAAAGGGTCCAAACCTTAGGTGTCGCTAGACCAAAATGGTCTCAAGCTAACAATGGAGTCTTAATAAGCTAATTGTTTTTCAACCTACAAATTAATTCCCTCAATAAAAATATTAAAGGGTCCAAACCCTAGGTGTCACTGGACCAAAACAGTTTTAAGCTAACAATGGAATCTTCATACGCTAATTGTTTTTCACTCTACTAATTAGTTCCCTTAACAAAAACCTTAAAGAGTCCACACCCTAGGTGTCACTAAACCAAATGGTTCTAAGCTAACAACGGAGTATTAATAAGCTAATTGTTTTTCACCCTACAAATTAATTCCCTCAGTAAAAATCTTAAAGCGTCACTAAACCAAACGATCTTAAGCTAACAACAGAGTATTAATGAGCTAATCGTTTTTCACCCTACTAATTTATATCCTCAATAAAAACGTTAAAAGGTAGAAAGGGCATAATAAATAACCACTGTTTATGTTGTATCTATCCCTTTCAAAATTCAAATCCCAGCATTTACTGTAGTGTAGCCTTTATACTGCTTGCTAGTGGATTGCAATATAATTTTGTAAAATCATGTTTATGTTTTCCTTCAAATGGCAACTAATGAAAGCAAAAAGCTCCTGAACTTTTAGAAAGAAAGGGAAAAAAGAAGACATTTTCTGGGCAAAGCAAGGCATCCTCTTTCTGTCACCATACACAATCTAACGCCACTTTCTTTTCCTCCACCATACAAAAGACATTTTTAATGCAATTTGTCATACTTATAAAGTGTTTTAAAGAGTAATTTAAACTAATAGTTTAACCTCTTGTTTGGCATAGTGATAAGAACCATGGTTCTTACCACAAACTCAGTTATAAACAGTATAAAGCTCTTACCTGCTACAGTTACAATTTAAAAAAATACTACAGTGTAAAGCTCTCACATGCTACAGTAAAAGTGATTCCAACCAACGGTTTCCACCACCTTCCAAACACTACCTAAACTGTAAGCAATATAAAACTTTTATATGCTATATTAAAAACCTACAGTACAAAACTCTCATATATTACAGTAAAAAACTATATTGTAAAGCTTTCACATGCAACTGTTTTTAAACTTAAACTGATGGTTTAAACTATTCTTCTAAACACCTTATTAATTTAAACACCGAAAAGTTTAGTTAAAAACATAGTTGTGATTCAAAACTTTATAGCATGTGAAAATAACTTGTTTTACATTCTAACAACTTTTTATTTTTTACTATAATACATATAAGATTTATACTATTTGATAACCATATTTATAATTCTCACCCAAATTATCAAACAACTTAAATTCATGAAATACAAAACTTGTCTTAAATTACGTTGACCCCTCATCTTTTTCAAGTTCACCTTTTTTTTTTTTTTTTTGATCAAGATACAAGAGAGACAAACAACAACAATAAACAATCCACAAATCGCATTCAACTATAATATTTCATTTAAAAAAAACATTCAATTACAATAAATCTCAACCCAACAAATCAATCACTAAATGCCCATCTATTCTCTTAACTCTAAGAAGAAAACAGAAGACCAAAGCTTTTGTGTACATTTGTGATTGATCAAATGACAGAAAAACAACCCAAAAAACTTTTTTTTATCTTCTAAAGCCCCAAAATCAAAATAAACCCAACAATAATGATATAAATCCTAAAAAATAAAATAAAAAAGGGTCCTAAAAACAAAGAAGAACAACGGAAGAACAAACCATGAAAGTGTAGATCAAGATCAAGAATCCAAAATGCAGAGCCCAGTTCCTCTTAAACTTACCAAAGTAACTCTCAGGTGGTTCCTGATAATGAATCTCAAAATTCACCTCGTCCCCATCGAACAAGTGGTCCCCACCATGTCCAGCATCTCCACTACCCATCCTCATCCTAAACTCCCTCAGCTTCTCTGTGGCAAGTCCCAGAGTAAGCTTGTGGCACCGCCGCTGATACTTGAAGCCGTTGATGCATCGGAGGGTCTGGGCGACGGAGACGTAGAAGATGAGGTGGGCCAGGGAGAGGAGGAGGATTGGGACCCAGCAGTGGCGGCACTTGAGGCGGCCGTTGGGCTGGGCTTGGGCTAGGAAGACGAGGCCCAAGAAGATGAAGAAGAGCTGGAAGAGCTTATGGAGCTGTTTCTTCTGGAGATCGATGGAGCGCTTCTTTTCTAGAGTCTTCTCGAAGTGCAGCTGGATTGTGGTGTTGAGGGCTTGAAGGGCTGTCTCCTTTGGGATCGCTGGTTGGTGTTGGTTACGGTGATGAGTCGTTTCGTACGCCGCCATTGATGAGTTGTTTTTGTTTGTTTGGTGGCAGAGGTGCTACACCTTTTTTTTTTTTTTTTTTTGCCCTTTTTTACATGAAAGTGTTCAGTGATCTTTGACCGTGCTTTTTACAGAGATATATTTAAAGAGAGGGCGAGGATTTTTTTTTATCCGAAAAATTTAAAATTAGTGCCAAGTATTATATTAAAATATACGTTTAAAATAATATGTTTTAGAATATTTAATATTGATACCTTAATTTTTTAGAAAATTTTTTTAGTTTTTAAAGTCTTTTTTAAAACATAAAAAGATAAAATTATCCTTGTTATAAAATATAAAAGGGACCAAAAATTTTTAGTAAAAAAACATAAAAACTAAAAAAAAATAAAAATGAAAATAAAAAGCCATTTTGCTAAGTCTAAACCTACCTCCATCGAGGCATACTTCCCATATTACCTCCACTAAAGCCTCCATCCCCCCAAATCTCTCTGCCCCCATCTTCAGCAACATCATCGCCATCTCCGCCCTTGGGGATCATCACAATCAGCTCTCCGTCTACAAACATCATGCTAGTGAGCTCCGGCCTTGTTGTCTTTAGTAGCCAGAACCTCTAAAGATCAAGCTCAATCTACGGTAAAATCGACGCGGTGGGACCCACCCTACCCGTGACCCTGACCACCCTAACTCACAACCCTGACCACCCTAACTCACAACCCTGACCACCCTAACCTGCAACCCCGACGAGCCTCTACCTGTGACGTCCTTTTTCCATTGTTTTTTTTTCTTCTCTCTTTTCTCCCTCTCTTCCTATCTCTCTCTCCTCTCCCTCTATAGTTTCCTATCTAAATTCAAATCTCGTCCATGGTTCTAGCGATCTCGGCCATAAATGTTGGCCTCATGCTCTTCGCCATCTCAGTTCTAGAACCCTCATCCTCATTGTTTCATGGTCGCCAATCTTTTTTGTAGCCTCCGTTGTTTGCTATCGATCAACTTCGTGAGATCTCTATCAGTTGCTGCCTATCGACTTCACAAGCTTGCCATCACTAATGAGGGTTTGCCATCACAGGAAAAGGGGCCTGTAGGCAGGGGTGGGCGACAGGGAGGAGCTAGTTTTGGTTTTGTGGAAAAAAAAATCTGATTAGGTTAGGTTATTTTTTTTTAGTTTTTGGTTTTTCAAGCTTATGTTTTTAAGTTCTTAGTTTATCTTTTCAAAGCCATTTGAAGCAGGAAAAAACGACTTTCGATCTTGCTACCTTTTCCATGTAGCCAAACTAGACTGGTTAAAGCAAGTTGTTCCTTTGTAAGGCAATACAACTTCTTTAAGTTGTTCCCTTGAAGAAGTTGCAAAAGTTGAAGGAGTCCTAGGGATGGGGACAATAGAATTTTGCGGATGGGGATGAGAAAAGGACGATAGAGTTTTTTTTTTTCTTTTTTGGGTTTTTTACTCAAAATTTGCTTTATATTTTATAAGAAGGGTAATTTTGTCTTTTTATGTCCCAAAAAAGGCTCCAAAGTACGAAAAAAGATTTTCTAAAAGTTCGAGGTTCTGATATTAAATATTCCAAAATATAGGGTACTAAACACATATTTCAATATTACACAGATACTAATTTGAAATTTTTCCTTTTTTGAAAGGTGGGTAGGAATGAAATGAAGGTTTTTGGCTTAGATCTCGATGGGGGGTTTTCTTGTTCTTTTTATTTGTCTTTGTGTAATATCCAGTGAATCGACGGTGGTGACTAGGTGAAATGGATAATATCATATTTTGTTTTCACTTGAATTAGGGTATCCCATGTGGTTGTTTATGTCACTCGCAATTTGAGATAATAGTGTAATAATCAGGAGAAATTTGAGATAATAGTGTAATTAATGAATTTATCCTTAAAAATTGTATTTTTTGTAAAAATTGTAGTAATGTATAAATAAGCAGTATTAATAGGAAACTTTACCGTGAACTTGATACAATGTTGGATATTTTTAATACAGATTTTGTGAGAGTAAATACTTAGAAATTTGTAAATAATATCCATAAAATGAATTTTATATCACAATTAATTGTAAAATTGTGATATAAATGGATGGGTAATTAAGGTATAAATAAGATACAGAGTCCACCAAAACCCTAAACCAGTTTGAAAAGGGGGCGGATGCAGTATAGGTATACTGCTAAGTGAAAACACAAATATATGAAATATTATGTTTGGCCTCTAAAAATAAACCAAAGGCAAGTAAAATATTTTATACAATCTAAGAATATATTTTGCATTGATTTTACTACGACAGTATAAAAAAATACTGTGTGGTAAAAAATTACACAGTGTAAATTCTTGGGGCCCACTAAATGGACACCCATTAGAATTTCGTTGGGCCACCATGCCATGAAAGGTGGCCCAATCACACTAAGCCACCTTAGGTAGCCCACTTGATTACTTGGTGAGTCACCTTAATGAGGTAAGCATGAGATAAATGTTGAACCAAGCCAAATTTCTTCATTTTCCCTTCCCTTTACCACGGCAACCATCGAAGCTCACTTTCAAAAATTTTCTCAAACCCAAATCTTTGCAAAATTGGCCCCAATTGAGTTCAAGAAGCAAAGTTCAAAGGATTTAGCAAATTTGAGGTAAAAACCTAAACTTTTCTTCAAGTTTTCCTAGGTTTTTCTTGGGATAAGGAAGAAATTAATTCAAGGTATTTTTGTATGAAAAATGCCTAGGAAAAAGGTTTCAAAGGAGCCTTTGGAAGGCTAGAAGCACAAAGTTTTCATGTGGGTAAGTTTGATTTCTTAAAATTAAAGTTTATGTGATTTTTGTTTTGATTTTTGGTATTTCAAAAAGTATGTGGGTATTCAAGCAATGTTTTGATTCAACTCCATGAGTATATGATTTATGGCATGTTGGTATTGTGGAAATTAAGAGTTGAGTGTGCAAAATTGTAGTTTATGCAAAATAGGTTATTTTTGTAATTTTAATGTTAGTTTTGCAAAAATGGTGATTGAGCATGAAAATGGTTTAGACAAAGGTTGGAACTGCCTTCACAGGGGTGGAGATGCTGTTTTAAAATAAATTTTTACAAAAATGACCAAAGGACTAAATTGCAAGAAAAAGTTTTTTCTCGACAGAATTGAAAAATGCCTAAAAAGCCCCTATATAGTGAGAATTTTAAAAAAGTTAAAACACAAAAGTTGTAGATCTCAACGAAACTGTTAGCTATGGTAGACAGTTCATCAAAAATTGCAACTGTTTGTGAGATATTAATTTTACAAAATTTTGTTAAAATTGGAAAAAATTTAAAAAGGACAAAAATGTCATTTTTTAAAAAGATTTTGGAGATGTTACTTTGAGCAAAAATGATCCTTGTGAAAAATAAAAAATTTTGGTTTAAAGAGATTAATTTCAATTTCGGGGGTAAAATTGCCAAAATTTTCAATTAAGGGGTGAAATTACAAAGTTTTACTAAAATGGGGCATCGATGTAAAATAAAGAGATCCGACCCACTAGGGTACGATTTTAAAAGTAGTACGCAACTATTTCCGTTAAAATAGCGAAATTAAGCTCAGGAAGTTTGTAGGCCCATTAAGGATAAAATTGTCATTTTTTCTCTAGTAACCCGAATTGCTTCAAAACGTTCCAAAAGAGAAAAAGGAATGACTAGAAAGATTTCCGCCCTTCGCTAGAGACAATAGGATAGAGTAAGATAGGAGTAAGAAAATTGGCAATTTTAAAGTTGTATACAGTTATACAACTCGATTTATTAATTAACGATCATTTTGTAATGACACATAAAGGAATTAGTAAAAATTTGACTAATAGCATTGTAATTGGCCAGACAGGTTCCTAGAAGACTAGAAAAGAAGGAACTGAGATTAAAGTGCACGGAAGCCTAAACCAAGTAAGTACCCATCCCATCTACAATGTGGAATTGTAGGTATAGAATATGATATATATATATATATATATGTATACTTGTGTGTATATCAAGGTGTAGACCTTAGTGTATACTATAATATAAGTACCTATTAGTGTATTAGTGTGTGCTTGAGAGTATACAAATTAAATACTTGTGTGTATATTGTGTCATATACTTGTGTGTATATTAATGTGTACCTATGAGTATATAAAGTATGCACCTGTGTGTACTATACCGTATAAGAGTATTTATGTTTTGTGTATAACAGGTGATTATAACTTCATGCATGGTGTGATAACCATAATAATTGAATTGGTAAATATATAACCAGAATTGAAAAAAGTGTCGCACAGACTCCCAACTCAAGAAGAGTTTAAGGATATAGAATGGTCTCGGTGTCACGTAGACCTATGTGTGTAATGGTACGAACACTTGGGCCCTAGTTAAAGATAAGATATGTTAAGGATAAAAAATAATCATAAGAAAACATAAATGGATCATGCATTTTATTGAATATGCATGTGGGCAGTATTGGGAGTTACTGGGCGTAAGCTCATCTAGTATTTCATACTGTAGGTTCTCCTACTAAAAGGTCAGAGTAATTTCACTGATGGGCTAGTGAAGGGTTATGAGTAGTGTATAGAACGGGTATAGATGCTGCCATAGATATGTTTCCGCTATAGTATATTTTAACGTATTTTGAAACATGTTGTACAAAAGTTGAAACGTAGTTAAGTAAGATAAAATCTCTTTTGAGAATATTTGGCAAACAATATTGTAAACGAAAAGGTGTTTATGTAAATATATGTATATATTTGTATTTCAAAAGTTGCTAAAATCAGTATATGTAAAAATATTTATAAAAAAAAAGAAGAAAAAAAATCCCCTAAGTTTTTTCCTCTATACGTAAGTAAGAAAAAGGTTTATCATAGCCCGAAAAAGATGGATTGTGATAGTTGGTATTAGAGCAGAAATCCTGCCGTCCTACTGCACATTGCCATCTACTCCACCGCCATAGCTCAAGTAAGATAGTTTAATTTTAAGTATAAGAATATTAAGCTTTCACTTTATATGGAATTGTTATATTAATTAAGATAAATATAGTAGATGGCGGCACCACCTAATGAACCTAATACGAAAGCAAACCGAAGAGCAAGCATCGCTTTCCAAAATATGATGCCATTTCGATATTACGGGAGTTGACAACCCATGGTTCTGACCGAGTGGCTTTACGCTATAGAAGTAATTTTTGCCACATGCCAATACTTCGCCTCACCTTCAGGTTTTATTAGCTTTGGGACGGTTGTAGAGAGAAGCACTTGTATGGTGGCTTAAGATCGATCTCGACGAACAACATATGGACTGGCAAGGCTTTAGGGAACAAATTTTAGCAGAATTTGCACCTTTACCACTTGTTGATGATATGCAAGTTCAAGTGCTTTCAATGTTATGGGCAGATTGACGTCGCCGACTGTATATGCGTGTAGAACCGATATGGGGTAGGTACGTAGGGGAACTGGTGGACCATTATATCCTAAGATTTTGTCGTACTATGATACCGTTGATCCCACTAGAAATACCACTGCGACGAATTTGTGACCTTATATGGAGGGACCTTCCTAAAGTAGTTCAACATTAGATGAAGTATCCAAGAGATTTCCTTAGTCTCAACGATTTTGTTATGGAAGTATTACATGCAGAGCAAAATGTGGCCACTCTTTTGGAGGATCCTCCAGTGGAAATGGAAGATGATGAAGAAGATGATGATGACGACGATGAAGAGCTTGAATTCGTTCCAGTGCCTCCCGAACCTATAATTGTAAGTGATGACGAGTCTATGGTTTCTAACGAAGAAGAGGAGGAAGAGGACCCCGAGGAAGATCCCAAAAATAGCAATATGTCAGGTGTAGAGTCAGATTAGAATGAAAATGGACCTATGAAGACCTTTATGTATTAAGGTGTATGTAGATATGTAATTAGTATAGTTTTGGCTTTATTGCCCTTGTATATGAGTGTACGCCGGCAAGTGGTATCCTTCGCGGTGATAAAGTATATGTAGCCGAAGAGATAACAGCTCTCAAGAATGATATGAACCGTTTATGTAAGAAAGCAAAGTAAGTATATGTGTTAGTCACTTATGTAATATTTTGGGAATGAAAAATGTAAAAGAAAAAGAAAGACGTTAATGAATTGAATGTGTGAAATGAAATATTAAGTTTATGTTGTTGTTCATTTTTGTATGTATTTATATTATTTGAATTTTTTTTCATATTATTAAGTTAATAGTATATACTGATGTAATAACGAAATTGTACAGTGGCCTGTAAACAAACTTTACTATCGATGGCTGATGCACCTAGAGGACCTGCAAACCTGGACCTGATGGTTATGATCACAGAATTACAATGAAAACTTCAAGCTTAAAAGTTAGAAATGCAAGAATTAAGAGAGCAATTAGCGAAGCAGAATCCTGTACTACTGACACGTGAGAACTCTCCACCCCTAGTGCCACCGCCTCAACAAACAAAACCAGTTGTTCCAGGTACTCCAGTAGTATCTGCTACTAAATTTTATGAAAGATTTTGACAGATAAAGGCCCTGAAATTTGACGGATCGATGGACCCACTAGAAGCCGATGATTGGCTTACCAGTGTAGAAAGAGTTCTAAAATTTATAGGACTCAGTGATCGCGAGAAAGTTTTATGTGCCTTATTTTCTGTCATTAAGGATCCAGGAGATGGTGAGAGTTAGTCGAGCGTAGAAGGAACATAGACGAAATGTCGTGGCCAAATTTCGTGGAGAAATTTGGAAGGGCCTATTTCAATGTGGAAACAATGGCAGCACAACAAGAAGAATTCAATAACTTTAGATAAGGCAATATGTTAGTGGCTGATGCTGTGAAGAGATTCAACCAATTAGCGTGTCTTTGCCTTGAATTGGTACCCACTGATCGAGAGCGGATAAGAAGACTGATGCGGATGTTCCGAATTGATATTGCCCTTGTAGTTAATAGTGAAGGGCAAGCTCCTAAAGATGTGGAGGATTGCATCAAACGGGCTACTAGAGCTGAGTTTAGAATTGCCCGTGATAAGGAAGAGGGGCAAGAATTTTTAAAGCTCAAAAGGAGGAGAAAGCTTTACCTAAACAGAGTCAAGCTTTACAAGCAAAAGGACAAGGAAGCATTTTGAGTCAAGGGCAGTCCTAGAGTCATCCAGTTGGACGCAACCGTAGCACCAACAATAAGAGGAAATGAAACGTGATTAATCCAAAGAATCCAAAGAGACAACCCCAAAAGAGTATCAATAATAGAGGAAATAACAAACCTCTCTGCAGTCAATGCGGGAAGAGACATGCAAGAGAGTGTAAAGCTGGCACTAATTAGTGTTTCATCTGTGACAAAGAAGGACATTATGCCAGAAATTGTTTCTTCAATCCCTAGAATCAGAATAATCAGAATCGACAAAAACCCTAGGGAACCCAATTTCATGCAGTCCAAGCGCAGATTGAAGGCCCTAGCATCAATTAGGGACGCTTGGAAGCTCCGAAACCCAATGGACGGATTTATGCCTATACAAAGAAAGAAGATGACGTGGGAACTTCAACAGTGGTGGCAGGTTAGTTTTCTGTTGCCAATACTAATGCCTATGTTTTATTTGATTCTAGAGCAACGCATTCATTTGCATCGCTTAAGTTTGCTAAACGGATAGGAAATGAAGGGGTTAGGGTAGAACAGACTTTTAGAATTGCACATCCCTCTGGGGACGTATTAAGTTCGATTATTGGTTACGTCATGTACCCATTATCATTTGCAGAAGAGAATTGTATATCGATTTAATAATAATTGATATACAAGATTATGACATTATCTTGGGAATGGACTTCTTAGGAAAGTAAACTGCCAAGATAAACTACCGACATCGCAAGGTTACTTTTTGACCTTCCGAAAGTGAGAAGTTCGTGTATTCAGGGAAGATTCGTAAGGCTCCAAAGGCACTAATTTTGGTGTTGAAAGCAAGAAAGATGTTGAAAAGTGGATGCACCGGTTATTTGGTGAACTTAGTAAACAAAGAACAAGAGGCTCAGTTAGGACCAGAGAATGTCTCCATAGTAAAAGAATTCATTAACGTGTTTTCAGATGAATTACCAGCTTACCACCGGAGCGGGAGATTTCGTTCGAGATCTAATTGACGCCAGGTACAGCCCCAATTTCAAAGGCACCATATCGTATGGCTCCAGGAGAACTTAAAGAGCTTCAGTGGGACAAAGGGTTTATTCAACCGAGTCAGTCTCCATGGGGAGCGCTCGTTTTATTTGTCAAAAAGAAAGATGGAACTTTATGGATGTGCATTGATTACCGGGAACTGAACAAGGTCATAATTAAAAAGAAATATCCACTCCCGAGGATTGATGACCTATTTGATCAATTGAAAGGACATCGATTTTCTCAAAAATTAACCTACGCTCTGGATATCATCAACTTCGAGTTAAGGAAGAGGACGTGCCAAAGACAGCGTTTCAAATGCGTTATGGACATTATGAATTCTACATTATGCCATTCAGATTAACTGATGCCCAGGCAGCCTTTATGGATCTTATGAACCGGGTTTTCAGGGACTATCTCGACAATTTGTTATTGTGTTGATCGACAACATCCTTATTTATTCAAGAACGCCGGAGGAACATGAGAAACACCTGAAGATTGCGCTACAGTTGTTAAGAAAACATCAGTTGTATGCCAAATTCTTAAAATGTGAATTTTGATTGGAAAAAGTTCATTTTCTAGGAAATGTGGTGTCACGAGGTGGGGTATCTGTTGATCTTTTCAAAGTTGAAGCAATAAATAAGTGGCCTAAACCGAAGTGCGTTATCGAAATCAAGAGTTTCCTTGGTCTAGCAGGCTATTACCGATGTTTTGTAGAAGGATTCTCTAGGCTTGCAGCACCGCTTACGGCTCTTACACAGAAAGCAACGAAGTACGAATGGACTAAGAAGTGTGAAGAAAGCTTCCAAGAGTTAAAAAGGCGACTCACAAGTGCACCAGTACTGACCATACGTAATCCGGATCTAGGAAATTTTGTGATCTATATCGATGCATCAACAAGGGGATTGGGAGCTGTACTTATGTAAAATAGAAAAGTGATCGTATATGCATCTCGACAACTAAAGGATTATGAAAGGAACTATCCGATGCATGACCTAGAATTAGCGACGGTTGTATTTACATTGAAGATCTGGCGCCACTACTTGTATGGAGCTAAATGCGAGA
Organism: Artocarpus hirsutus; assembly: GCA_946598075.1. Lineage (NCBI taxonomy): Eukaryota > Viridiplantae > Streptophyta > Magnoliopsida > Rosales > Moraceae > Artocarpus > Artocarpus hirsutus. The sequence continues at coordinate 51,990 of CAMOHE010000093.1, forward strand.
TTTATACGGACCACCAGAGTCTGAAGTATATCTTCACGCAGAAGGAGCTCAGCATGAGACAGCGAAGATGGCTTGAGTTAGTTAAAGACTACGACTGTGAAATTTTATATCACCCTAGAAAGGCTAATCGAGTAGCTGACGCACTCAGTCGTAGAACAACGTCTTCGCTTGCAATGGTATAGCTGATACCAAAATCTCTCCAAAGAGACTTAATAGAAGCATGAATAGAGATAATCACAGGAGGACTAGCCAATTTATCATTCCGACTAGCTATCTTAGAAAATCTGAAGGAGCGAGAAGTAGCAAATCCATCACTACTCAGATATAAGACCGAGGCCCTTGAGAATAAAGAAGCAGAGTTTAGCACATTAGAAGATGCCATTCTCCGCTATAAAGGCAGATTATACATTCCCAATAATGAAGAGTTAAAGAGGCAGATATTGGAGGAGTCTCATGAGACACCGTATGCTACTCATCCAGGAGCTACCAAAATATACCAAGATTTGAAGGAGCACTATTGGTGGCATGGAATGAAGAATGACGTTGTGAAATTCGTCAATAAATGTCTCACATGTCAAAAAGTGAAGGCTAAACATCAACGACTGGCAGGCGAATTACAGAAGATTGAAATTCTAGAATGAAAATGGGACCAGATAACTATGGATCTGGTGACTGGGTTACCCAAAACTATGGGGGGGACATCATGCTATATGCATAATCATGGACAGATTGACCAAATCATCACACTTTTTACCCATTGAACTTAATAGTTTCGTAGAACGATCAGCTGAACTATACATTGCCCAGATAGTTAGATGCTATGGAGTTTCAAAGTCCATTATCTCTGATCGTGATGGTCGGTTCACTTCCAAGTTTTGGAGAAGCGTTCACCGAGCAATGGAAACGAAGCTGACCTTTAGTATAGCCTTTTACCCTTAAACGGATGGTCAGTCTAAAAGGACCATTCAAACCTTGAAAGACATGCTAAGAGCCTGTGTGTTAGATTTCAAGGGAGCATGGGATAAAAGCTTCCATTGATCGAATTTGCTTACAATAACAGCTATCAAACATCCATAGGAATGGCTCCTTACGAAGCTCTCTATGGAAGAAGATGTAGATTGCCATTGCATTGGTATAAAACTAGAGAAAAGTCGTTATCGACGATTTCGTGCAAAGGATGACGGATGACGTGAAACTAATCCGTCACCGAATGGAAAATGCTTTTAGTCGTCAGAAGAGTTATGCAGATCGGCGACGAAGACCCCTAGAGTTCTAGGTAGGGGATTTGGTTTTTCTGAAGATAACGCCAATAAAAGGAGTAATAAGATTTAGAAAGAAAGGAAAACTCGGCCCAAGGAATATTGGACCGTTTGAAATCCTAGAAAGAATAGGTAGTGTGGCTTATAAGTTGGCTTTACCCCCTGAAATGTGGTAAAAATACTTGAAATCCATCGGCACACAACGTGTTTCATGTATCCATTGGTACACAACGTGTTTCATGTATCCATGCTAAAGAAGTATGTACCTGATCCTTCACATGTTCTACAGTCTGAGAAAATTGATGTATAGAAGAATTTATCCTATGAAGAGAAACCAGTTTGAATTCTGGCTAGAGAAGAAAAGGAACTAAGAAACAAGAAGATACCCCTCGTTAAAGTATTGTGGCACAACCAATAAGTAGAGGAGGCAACATGGGAACGAGAGGATGAAATGAGGAAAGTCTACCCTGAATTGTTATGATTTTTGAGGATAAAAATTCTTAAGGGGGCTAGGTTGTAATAACCAGAAGAAATTCATTAATAAAACCTAATATTTAATTTGGTTTAATTAATGAATTTACATTTAAAAATTGTATTTTCTGTAAAGATTGTGGTAATGTACAAATAAGCAGTATTAATAGGAAACTTTACTGCAAATTTGATGCAATATTTGATATTATTAATACAAATTTTGTGAGAGTAAATATTAAGAAATTTATAAATAATATCTATAAAATGAATTTTATATCACAATTAATTATAAAATTGTGATATAAATGGATGGGTAATTAAGGTATAAATAAGATATAGAGTCCACCAAAACCCTAAACCAGTGTGAAAAGGGGCCGATGTAGTATAGGTATATTGCTAAGTGAAAACGCAGATATAAGAGATGTTATGTTTGGCCTCCAAAAATGAACCAAAGGCAAGTAAAGTATTTTATACAGTCTAAAAATATGTTTTGCACTAATTTTACTATGACAGTATAAGAAAAATACTACATGGTAAAAAATTATACAGTGTAAATTTTTAGGGCCCATCAAGTCGACACCCATTAGAATTTCATTGGGCCACCATGCCATGAAAGGTGGCCCAATCACACTAAGCCACCTTAGGTTGCCCACTTGATTACTTGGTGAGTCACCTTCATGAGATAAGCATGAAATAAATGTTGAACCAAGCCAAAATTTCTTCATTTTCCCTTCCCTTTACCACTGCAGCCATTGAAGCTCACTTTCAAAAATTTTTTCAAACCCAAATCTTTGCAAAATTGACCCCAATTGAGTTCAAGAAGCAAAGTTCAAAGGATTTTAGCAAATTTGAGGTAAAAACCTAAACTTTTCTTCAAGTTTTTCTAGGGTTTTTCTTGTGATAAGGGAAAAATTAATTCAAGGTATTTTTGTATGAAAAATGCCGAGGAAAAGGTTTCAAAGGAGCTCTTAGAAGGCTAGAAGTACAAAGTTTTCATTTGGGTAAGTTTGATTTCTTAAACTTAAAGTTTATGTGATTTTTGTTATTTCAAAAAGTATGTGGGTATTCAAGCAAAGTATCAATTGAACTCCATGAGTATATGATTTATGACATGTTAGTATTGTGGAAATTAAGGGTTGAGTGTGTAAAATGGTAGTTTATGCAAAATAGGTTATTTTTGTAATTTTAATGTTAGTTTTGCAAAAATGGTGATTGGGCATGAAAATGGTTTAGACAAAGATTGGAACTACCTTAACAGGGGTGGATATGCTGTTTTAAAATGGATTTTTACAAAAATGACCCAAGGACTAAATTGCAAGAAAAAGTTTTTTCTCTACAGAATTGAAAAATGCCCAAAAAGGTGCAGTGAGAATTGAAAAAGTTAAAACACAAAAGTTGTAGATCTCAATGAAACTATTAGGCATCACGGACAGTTCATCGAAAATCGCGACCGTTTGTGAGATATTAATTTTACAAAAATTTGTTAAAATTGGGAAAAATTTTAAAAAGGGCAAAAATGTCATTTTTTAAAAGGATTTTGGATATACTACTTTGAGAAAAAATGATCCTTGTGAAAAATGAAAAATTTTGGTTTAAAGACATTAATTTCAGTTCTGGGGTAAAATTGCCAAAATTTTCAGTTAAAGGGCAAAATTGTAAAGTTTTATTAAAATTGGGCATCGATGTAAATAAGGAGATCCGACCCACTAGGGTATTATTTTAAAAGTAGTATGCAACTATTTTCGTTAAAATAGCAAAATCAAGCTCGAGAAGTTAGTAGGCCCACTAAAGGCAAAATCGTCATTTTTTTTCGAGTAACCTAAATCGCTCTAAAACGTTCCAAAAGAGAAGAAAGAATGATTAGAAAGATTTTCACCTTTCATTAAAGACGATAGGGTAGAGTACGATAGGAGTAAGAAAACTAAAAATTTCAAAGTTGTATACAGTTATATAACTCGATTTATTAATTGACGATCATTTTGTAATGACACATAGAGGAAGTAGTAAAAATTCGGCCAATAGATTGTAATTAGCCAAACATGATCCTATAAGACTAGGAAAGAAGGACCTGAGGTCAAAGTGCACGGAAACCCAAACCAAATAAGTACCCATCTCACCTATAGTATGAAATTGTAGGTATAAAATATGGTATATATATATATATATGTATACTTGTGTATATATCAAGGTGTAGACCTGAGTGTATGCTATAATATAAGTACCTATAAGTGTATTAATGTGTAACTGAGAGTATACAAATTAAGTACCTGTGTGTATATTATGTCATATACCTCTGTATATATTAATGTGTACCTGTGAGTATATAAAATATATACCTGTATGTACTATACCGTACAAGAGTATTTATGTTTTGTGTATAACAGGTGATTATAACTTTATGCATGGTGTAATAACCATAATAATTGGATTGGTAAATATATAACCAGAATTGAAAAAAGTGTCGTACAGACTCCCGACTCAAGAGGAGTTTAAGGATATAGAATGGTCTCGGTGTCACGTAGACCTATGTGCACAATGGTACGGACACTTGGGCCCTAGTTAAAGATAAGATATTTTAAGGATAAAGAATGTTCATAAGAAAGCATAACTGGATCATGCATTTTATTGAATATGCATGTGGGCTAAATTGAGAGTTACTGGGCGTAAGCTCATCTAGTATTTCATGCTGTAGGTTCTCTCACTAAAAGGTCAGAGTAATTTCACTGATGGGCTAGCAGAGGGTTATGAGTAATGTATAGAATGGGTATAGATGGTGCCACAGATATGTTTCCGCTGTAGTATATTTTAACGTATTTTGAAACGTGTTGTATAAAAGTTGAAACGTAGTTAAGTAAGATAAAATCTCTTTTGAGAGTATTTGGCAAACAATATTGTAAACGAAAGGGTGTTTATGTAAATATATGTATATATTTGTATTTCAAAAGTTGCTAAAATCAGTATATGTAAAATATTTATAAAAAAAAGAAGAAAAAAAATCCCCTAAGTTTTTTCCTCTATACGTAAGTAAGAAAAATGTTTATCATAGCCTAAAAAAACGGCTTGTGACAAAATATTGAGTTGCATTATTACACTCTAAAATCTTCTTTTTGGCATAATGTACCTTAGACAATTAATCTTGATACAATACACCATGAACTTTGAAATCATTGATAATTGAAATCCAATAACTACTTTTAATTTTTGTTTTCTTTTTTCATGTGTTGAGCTTTAATTTTTTTAAGGAAAATAACGAGCTCTAGCCTTAAGAAAACCCATGTACGAATTTCGTGATCAAAATTGTCTATACGCTTGTTAGCTATTGGACTTCAATCACCAATTACTTTAACATTTAAGGTCATTTTGCCAATATTGAAAGTTTGCAGTGCATTATGCAAAAACAAAGGTTTTGAGGTGCAATAGTGCAATTTACTCGATAATTGTTTCCCCAAGTTTTTTTTGTCTTTTTTTTTTTTTTTTCACAAGTACCCTTTAATTTTAGGGGACTCTTAGGGTAAAGAAGATAGTTTTGTTTTATCGGTAGAGTTAGGTGTTTTAATGGTCAGATTATGATTTTAACAATATGATCAACAATTATCCGTATTAAAAATTTACAGTGTGCGATATATAACGGTCTTCTATTGCAGATCATACACTTATAAAACACCCATACTTCACAAATGAAACAAAATTGTCTTTTCTACTATTTTGGTTAGTCTTAGGGTCATTCTTACTTTTTTTCCTTTTAAAACTTTCATTTAAATTATGTGAACTTTAAATAAGGTCCCATTTAACTCTCACTTTTAAACTTTTTAAGTTAAAAACACAAAAAAAAAAAAAAAAAGGAAGATTGAGTCAGGTCGTATACATGTAGTGTGTTTTACTAGTTTAAATTATGGCATTTTTCTCACAAAAAATTGAAAATTTGTTTAAATTTATAAACCAAATGGGCACATAATTTTGCTCAATTTATTTTTAACGAAAATTTTAATAAAATAATTTAAGTATGGCTAATAAGAAGTTTAATGGTTAAACTGAAAGCTTTAAGTTTATGAGCCAAAATGGCAAATCATCCTAAACTTGAGTAGGCACTTTGCAGAATAATCTAATTTTTTGTTGGACATTAGTTAAAATAAGCCCAACACAATGAACACACTAAGCGATATGGAAAACGAGTAATAAAGCATACAAATATAAAAAGGTAAACAGTTTAAAGATGTTCAAGTGCAATAAATTATTTGTGGGTTACTCACCATTTTATACCATTTGTTTTAAGTTTATTGATTTGTTTTTTTATTTCATCAAGTGTATATCCTCAAATGATTTTTAATACACAAATTCAAACATTTTATCAGTTAAGCAATTTTAACCAATAAAGTAATTAAAATACCTTTTAAAAAAAGAAAAACAATTAGAAAAAAATATCGTTACTTGCGTGTCATGTACACCTTACATGCATGAATAGTTAAAAATTTAGGGGGTGTTTGGCAAAGTGGTGGGAACTGCGGTTCCCACCACAAAATCAGTTATGAACAGTAAAAAGCTCTCACATGTTACAGTAACAATAAAAAAAATTGCTACAGTGTAAAGTTCTCATATCTACAGTAAAAGTGGTTCTCACCACTGGTTCGCACCACCTTCCAAACACCCTATTAATATTTCGGGATGAAAAGAGTAGGACTGTTGCTTGGTGTCACTTACTAAATTTTAAGGTAAAATTTGTGTAATTCAGAGCATCGTCGTTCAGAAAAGGGTTTCACAATTTCTCGAGGGTCCAAAATGTAAATAATTTTACTAGTAGGGGGGGGAGCTCCTTATTTCCCTTAAACCCTAATTTTCCCTTGCTTCCTCTCTCTCTCTCTTCTCCGTCGCTCTCTGAGTCTCTCTCTCTGCTCACTGAGAGAGCAGCTACCTCCTCAGCCGTCGATCCTCGCCGTCCCTCGTCCGTACGTTTTCTCCAATTCACTTAATTTCCTCCTCCTCCTTCTTCTTCTTCTTCTTCTTCTTCTTCTTCTTCTTAATTCTTGTTGCTTTTAGTTGTTAGACAATAATCTTAGTTTGGAAACGAAAAAAGTTTGAAACTTTTGATGGTTTGGATTTCACTTCGTTACTCATTTGTGACAATTTTTCAAATTCGCTTTGGCAAAAAAAGAATTCAACTTTTAGAAATTTTTGTTCTGGTTTTTTTGTGTATAGTTTTTATATTTAATGGTTAGGTTGTGAAGTTTTGGTCTTTCCTTTTGTATTTTTGATATCTTCATATAAGCCTAGTTGAACACTTTTTTTTTTTGAAATGTATGTGAAATTGCTTTTTTTTTATTGCTTGGTGTTAAGTTAACTTTGCTTGAATGCAATGATTTTGTTTTCTTACTTTCTGTTTATCTTGTAGTTTGTTTCCAGCTCTGATGAGGTAGCAAAAAAAAAAAAAAAAATCCCTAATTTTCAAGATAAACCCACTGCCATTGTCCATACCTATTCCTTCTCGCCATGGATACAAAGCACCCAGGTTTTTATTTTTTTATTTTTTGTAAAGTTGGGACTTTTTTTTTTTTTTTCCTGCAAGTGATGTTCTGGGGGTATATATTTTTTTAATAATTCAGTAACTTGAATTTTTTTAGTGTATATGAGTATTAAATTTAGAGTATTCTATTGGTTAACTGTAATTTCAGAGGATAAAAATGGGAGTAGAAAGACCAAATCTTCAAAGTCCGGTGGGAAAGCCAAGGAGCACAAGGAGCAATTGGAAAGGCTTAAAGAAAAGGTTACAAAATCTTATTCTTCTCCTTTTGGTGTAAGCATGAATTTGGCTTGGATATTGAAGGTATTTAAGTCATTTACTCTTCTTCCGTGTAGGACCCAGAATTCTATGAATTCTTGAAAGAGCATGACCAGGAGCTTCTGCAATTCGATGATGAGGATATTGATGTAAGTTTTCCAATTAAAAAAAAATTGTCTCCTGAATTTTTTTTTGCAATTTGATGCTTTCTTCTCTTAAAACTTGTTCTTAAAATTTAGTGTTGATTTTTTTTTTTGTCTGTTAGTGGAAAAAATAGTTTTTTAGCATTTGTGCTTCTTGAACTTCTCGAAGTTTGGCACTATCGTGCATGATTTTTTTTTATTGTCCCTAAATTAGTTCCAAAATATTGATTGCTATTATTTTAAAAATTCAAGGACTAAATTGTTAAGAAAAAAAAGTTTGAGGACAAAAGTGACAATCCACAAAAAAATTTGAATGGGCACCAAGTGTTAAGAATGCAGAAAGAGGTGTTCAAGTTGTTGATGCTTCTAATGGATTTTTAAAAAACGCTTAATATCTTATTCTTACTATCTTATATAGGAAGATATTGGTACCGATGTGGAAGATGAAGAAACTGAAGTGGATGGTGATGCGGAAGAGGAAGAAGCTGAAGTAGATCAAGAAATACGAAACGGAGAGGATGAAGTTAGCGACCATGAAACTGCAGAGGAGGAGAAGCCTTCCACACGGGTTATAACCACTGAAATGGTGGATTCATGGTGTAATGCAGTTAGAGAGGACGGAAAATTGGCAGCCATCCGTTCTCTTATGAGAGCTTTTCGCATTGCATGTCACTATGGCGATGATGGTGGAGGTGGTTCATCAACAAAATTCAGTATTATGTCTAGTAGCGTTTTCAATAAAATTATGTTGTTTGTGCTTTGCGAAATGGATGGAATACTGCGAAAACTGATGAAGCTTCCTGCCTCTGGTGGCAAAAAGGAGATCATAACAGATCTGATGACCAGGAAACAATGGAAGACCTACAGTCATTTGGTCAAATCATATCTTGGGAATGCCTTGCATGTTTTGAACCAAATGACTGACTCGGGAATGATATCATTTACTTTGCGGCGACTCAAATTTTCTTCCATATTTTTGGCTGCTTTCCCAAGTCTCTTAAGGAAGTATGTTAAGGTCTGTACTTCTTTTTATCACTTGTGGTTTGAGATATCTAGATTGACTCTATTGCACATCCAAGGCACCGAAAAGCTTAAAACATTAAATTGATCAAATTAGTACCCGTTTGGTTTGTAGGTTTGAATAGAAAGTTCAAACAGATTTTTAAATTTTTGTAAGAGAAAACACTAAAGCAAAAAGGTCACGAAGTTTGAACCACAATTCAAACCAAACTTTTTTTTTTAAGTTAAAACACAACAAAAAAAAAAAAGAATAAGGGAGTAAAACTTTTTTTATGTTTTTCTTTCAGGTTGCCCTGCACTTTTGGGGTACAGGAGGAGGTGCCCTTCCTGTTGTCTCCTTACTATTTTTAAGAGATCTTTGTATTCGGCTCGGATCTGATTGCTTGGATGAGTGCTTTAAAGGGATATACAAAGCCTATGTCTTGAACTGCCGGTTTATAAATGCTGTGAAATTACAGCATATCCAGTTTCTTCAGAATTGTGTCATTGAGCTTTTTGGAGTAGACATCCCAACTGCATACCAACACGCCTTTGTCTTCATTCGGCAATTGGCAATGATCTTACGGGAGGCACTAAATATGAAAACCAAGGTATTATCTGTTTGTTTTTCTTGGATTCAAATCCTCTTTTTAATTTTGGTGTTCTAAATGGTGTCCAACCAATTATATTATGACACGTCATTTAAAAAGTTTGAAATAGTCTTTAATTGATTTTTGCACGCATTTCATTAAATAACGTGTCATAACATGAATGATTGGACACCATTTGAGACACAAAAAAGTTTGTTTTTCCTTGACAGAAAACATCATTTATCTTTTCAGCTGTTAGTTACTTTTCCTTTCTTAAGGTTCTTTTCATTCTTCCTTGAACTTGAAGCTTTTTCATCAGATCCTTTAAGTTAAACTGTTCTCTTTTTCCACCGTTTGATAGATATTCTTGCATTTAACTTGTGCTTTGTTCTTGGTTGTTTCTTGTAGGAAGCATTCCGTAAAGTTTATGAGTGGAAGTTCATCAACTGCCTCGAGCTCTGGACCGGAGCTATATGTGCCTACAGCACAGAAGCCGACTTTAGGCTACTCGCATTTCCTCTAACCCAAATCATTTCTGGGGTGGCCCGTTTAGTTCCAACTGCCAGATACTTCCCTCTTCGATTGAGGTGTGCTAGAATGCTCAACCGGATCGCTGCTTCAACTGGTAATTTTATTCCGGTTTCAATGCTCCTTTTGGACATGCTGGAAATGAAAGAATTGAATAGGCCCCCAGCTGGAGGGGTTGGAAAATCTGTTGATTTGCGAACAATACTCAAGGTATGTACTACGTATATGATCCTCCAATTACACTACTCAGGACATTGTTTTTGACGTGGTTGTGGATGATTTCGTCCTAGGTTAGCAAGCCTACTGTGAAGACCCGTGCATTTCAGGAGGTATGTGTGTATTCTGTTATTGATGAGCTTGCCGATCATCTAGCTCAATGGAGCTACTCTGTTGCTTTCTTTGAGCTGTCTTTCATTCCAGCCGTACGGTTGCGTAACTTCTGCAAATCCACCAAAGTTGATAGGTTTCGCAAAGCGATGCGGCGGCTTATCCGCCAGGTAAGCTCTTCAATTAGTGATTGGTCGTCCTCTGCTTAACCTTTTTAGGCGTGTAAAATGCTGAATACTCGAAGTAATTTCCATGCGCTATTGTTGTGTTCAAAAAAGTGCGGAAGCATTTGGCTAATGATGTTGCTCTTTTTATGTTCTAGATCGATGCTACCTCTGCATTTACAAATGAAAAGCGTAAGTCGATTACTTTCACGCCAAATGATTCTGCAGTAACTTCTTTTCTTCAGGTAATCAAGCAGAATTTTTCCCATGCCTTCTATAATATTTCATTTCCATTATAATAAGTAAACTTGAATGCAAAATTTGCTCATTCTGGTCTATGTCACTTAGTTTTTGCCATAGCTATTCCTTGGTAGCAAATATGGTTGGAAAGTATCTCAAATTTCTTTTGTTTGTGAGTTTATTTTTGCTGGGTAGCAAATACAGTTGAAAAGTAACCCAAATCTCCTTTGTTAGTGAATTTATTCGTACAAAAGTATCGTGTTTGACTGGCTTAAGGGCCCTTTTTTGGTTGTAGGATGAGAAGGCAGTGGGAGCCAGCCCTTTGTCACAGTATGTCTTGTCTCTTCGTGAAAGGGCAAAACAAAGAACAGACTCGTTAACGGAATCCAGGTCTGTGATCATCACGTTGTCTTTGAGGCTTATTTATATCCATCATGTTTTTCATGTTTGGGATTCTAATTTTAACATTCTTGTAAATGCTATTATTCTAGTGTTCTTGTTGGTGAAAAATCGTTTGTCTTCGGGAAGAAGATGGGGAGAAGTGATGACGACAACGATGACGGAGATTATACCCAGGATGAAGAAGGCGATGCCGCTTTCAGTTCTTCTTGGTTACCAGGAAGTGATCAAAAGTATAGTCATCACATATCTGTATCTCATTTATATTTTAATCTAATTTGTGTTCTACAATTTACATTTTGTTGTGATTGGTTAATTAACAGGGCTAAACTGCCTAAAGAATCGAACAAGAAGAGGAAAAAGAAGAGCAAGACGGAGCAAGTTAATGAAGATTTTGCCATGGATGAAGATGTTGTGGAGGATTTGGTACTTAGTTCGGATGAAGAAGATGGTTCTGCAAGTGATGTGGTTCCTTCCGACGACGGAGAAGAAGATAATGGGAGGCCATCAAAACCACAAAACAAGAATCAGAAACCGTCAATGAACATGTTAAAGAACAAAAAAACTCGTCCAAAGAAATCGAGGAAAAGGAAGAGGGGTGAGTTCTAATTAGCTTATCGAGTCCTTGAAGGAATACAGTTCATGTAAAACTTTTCTTCCGACGTGCAATTTTGACCTAAAAGTTTTGTTTTCTTGATTGGCTTATTACACAAGGCAAAAAGTAATATCATTGTTTACAAACACAAATTTCCAAGGCAAAGAAGCCTACTTTGGAGCTTCAAAACTTCATCCACAGAATCACACATTATCCAAAACGAAAAATAAAATACCTCTAAACTCATTCCCCTCTTTACTTCTCTTATTTTCCGTTACTTTCTTTGCATGGAAAATTTTGACGTGGAGAGAACCTAATTATTGACCTAAACCTATCTGGTACAATACAAACCATACAATGCAGCTGCGTTTTTCTAAATGAATTAAGGTATGGATTTGTATACTTAATCCAATCAATGGGTATATATTCAATGAGATCACAAATCGAATGTATTGTTTTTGAATAAACTTAAAAGAGAGGACATGAAAAGATAAATGTCAAAAAAAAAAAAAAAAAGAGCATGATAGTTAGCCCACCAGGTGCCAATCCTCTTTCGTTACAAAGTAAACCAATTATTAGAATAAATTTTCTAAAAATTGTTAACCCTACAATAAGCCAAGGGTCAGGTTTTCCACCATGATCCTCCAAGCATATCTGCCCAAGGTTTCCCCCGTGACTCTTCTCCTGTTTGTTGAAATGATACATCCTTGTTATCCCAATGAGATTAAAATCTCATTATTCACAAAAGAGCGAGTACTAATATAAAGTGAATGCTATATACATTAGACTAGGACCTATAGTTTTAAGATTATCCACAAAATAACGATTACTAATATAAAATGAATGCTATATACTTTAGACTAGGACCTACAGTCGAGTACTAATATAAAGTGAATGCTATATACATTAGACTAGGACCTATAGTTTTAAGATTATCCACAAAATAACGATTACTAATATAAAATGAATGCTATATACTTTAGACTAGGACCTACAGTCGAGTACTAATATAAAGTGAATGCTATATACATTAGACTAGGACCTATAGTTTTAAGATTATCCACAAAATAACGATTATTAATATAAAATGAATGCTATATACTTTAGACTAGGACCTACGGTTTTAAGAACGGTGGGGTTTTTCCTACAAGAGGGCTTTTATTAACACCTTTCTCAAGACTTGCAATTGGGTTCTTGGGGAATTGGACTTGATTGGATTGCTCCTGGAAGTTCTTTAGAAATACAAAGTATATCAGCATCCTTAGCAGCTGCTATATGGCTCTTTCTGGAACTAGCAGCTCTCTCTCTCTTTCTCTCTCTCTCATCTTCCACACCTCTTCCTTCACTATTCGATCTTGTTGGCATTTCTCCAATGTCCCTATGAACTTCCTCTGAAAACTCTCGTCTCTCCATCACCTTCTTCATCAACCTCTAGAAAAACAGTGTCAATTTCCTCTTTCTTCTGCTTCCTCCTTAAGAAACTATTTTATATGCCAACACTAAGTGTTTTTATCTTGACAAGATAACTTAAGAGAAAGATTCTAATCGTTTGTTACAGTTGAATCTAGACCCTTTTTTTTCCGCCATCGTAAATGTAGTTCTCACACTTTTGCAAGTATAATTAGCCAATATCGAATATGAAAATTTACATTTTCGTTGTGCATAAATGATAAATATGTTAATAAATTTTATTTTCCATCGTTATTAAACTCATATGCTAATTAACATTTTTGTGTGGTAATAA